>CBMN010150684.1:0-17478 GCA_000582825.1 Hordeum pubiflorum | reverse complement strand
AAATCATCTAAAGTGCATCAAAACCATNNNNAAGTATTGTAAACATAGGCAATCATAGCATGAATACTTGGTAAATTATCGATACATTGGAGAGGTGTCATACCCTTCCTGTTAATTCAGTACCAGCTTCTGTTCTCTTTGATACAGGAGCATCACATTCATTCATCTTCAAAAATTTGCATTTATGCATGGCATAAATTATGAAGGGATGCATTCTCCATTAGTTGTTAGTACCCCTGGATCCGAATGTCATGCCACCATGATGACCCATGATACCCCCATTGAAACTGAAGGACTGCAATTCCTTGCCACTCTTATCTTCGTCCAGTCTTCCAACATAGATGTCATCCTTGGTATGGATTGGCTGAAAGCTCATTGTGCTTTTATCGACTGTGCCGCTAAAACAGTCCAACTTTTACACCCCTCCGACGAGATAGTGAGCTACTCAGCTCGAAAGATCCAGAATGCCGAAGCCCATATATATGAGATGAATGCCTTGAATGCATCACTGCTGAATAATATCGAGAACATTCCGCTCGTCCGTGACTTCCAGGATGTCTTTCCAGAAGAACTTCCAGGAGTACCCCCTGCTCGAGTTGTTGAGTTTGTCATTGACTTGAAACCAGGCACCACTCCTATCGCCAAGCGGCCATACAAGATGCCACCACATGAACTTCTTGGGCTTAAGAAGGAAATCGAAGAATCACTTCGCAAAGGATTCATTCGTTCTAGGTCTTCTGCATGGGGTTCCCCTTCTCTCTTTGTTAAGAAGAAGGATGGAACTAATCGCTTGGTTGTTGACTATCGTCCTGTTAATCAGGTGATGATTCAGAACAAGTATCCCCTTCTCAGAATCAACGACTCGTATGATCAACTTGCCGGTTCATCTGTCTTCTCTAAACTTGATTTGAGGTTAGGATACCATCAGATCAGGGTCCGCAAAGAGGACATTCTGAAAATTGCCTTCGTTACTCGCTATGGCTCATACGAGTACACCGTCATGTCATTTGGCTTAACCAATGCTCCAACCACCTTCTCTCGATTGATGAACTACATCTTCATGGAATACCTCGACAAATTCGTCGTAATTTATCTTGATGATATTCTGGTGTATTCCAAGAATGAAGAAGAACATGTCGAACATCTCCGACTTGTACTGAAGAAGCTTCGTGAACATCAACTTTATGCCAAATACTCCAAGTGCGAGTTCTGGTTACCTGAAGTGACCTATCTTGGCCATGTGATTTATGTAGAAGGCATTGTTGTTCTGAAAATTTACACACATGTACATTATGCTTCCATGTATATATGTATTTTTTTCATATTTTTTGAAATATAAAAATATGAATTTTAAATTTTGCAAAAGGAGTCCTTCATGGAGCCCGGCCTCCAAAAGCAATTTCGACAGTTGGCTATACTATTAACCATGCTCTAAGGTGTACTAGTGTACATTGAATTATTAGTTCTCTAAAAAAGATTGAAATACTAGTGGGTGAGCTACCGTAGGGTGAGTTACTCAGCATCCTGAGTTCCTGACCCTATGGATATAAACTGACTTCGCATCGTATTACACGACATTCGAGTGGAGTAGTAAGAAGAAGCATGGGACAAAGGGGATAATCGAGCGAGGAGGAGCGTGTGCAGTGGAGCATGGCTTTTGAGTGGCTTGGTAGTTATCCGGGTGTGTACACGGGAATACGATGCGTCGGGAATTCGAGCAAAGGCAGCAGGCATTTTTCTTGCAGTGCGTTCGGGGTCAGATTCTAGATCAGATGCACGAGTACGCCATGGTTCACGCGAGGCCGATCAAAGAATCCATAGGAGCCACAATGACACAGCACCAGGGCACGAGGACCTAGCACGTCTTGTGGGTATCACATAGCCTGAAACTGTTGGTCCTAGGCACATACTCGTAAGCAGGAAGCTGACGCGAACACAAACACATCAGCTTGGGATCGCCAACCTCTGTCTTCGTGACTTGAACGGGCTGTGCACAGGACGTCCACGAGCATCGGCCCGTGCCAGATGAGCCACGAGATGCCTCCACAGTGGATAGTGGATGCATGCTGTGCCTGAACTCGCCGTACTCTAATTGTATCCGCCAAGAAAAGAAGTTGGACTTTTACCCTTGGCCTCCTTTTTGACAGAGCCCAGAAATGGATTTAGTTACTCACACCGAGAACGTTTTCCAAGTGATAACAAAAAGAATCTCTATTCAGGTTAAATAAAAAAAGAGTCCCTATTGTCTCAAACAGTGAAGGAACTGAGCAAAACTGATTAGAGGGCTTCTTCGTGCCCCAATAAAAGCTACCATCTGATCGTTTACAGAAGAAAAATATTTTACTACTAAGGGGAGAATAACTAGCCAGTATTACAACAAAATTTTCATGCTTGACTTTATGGAGAGCAGCTCTTCTTCGGTCACCTTTCTCCACACGCCACCAACCAGTAATGTACCCTTGAGACCAGAGGCCAGTTCTGGCATATCAGAAATCCCATGTTCAGGTGGCGATCTTGATATTTCTAGGATGCCTTCACCATCCAACTGCTGCTCGGGGTGAGAATAACAGTCGAAAATTTCGATCTGACCATCAGGCTCAAAATTTCCATGTTCTGCTGTGTCATGCTTCAGTTCATCATCAATGACATCAAGGACGGGAAGAACAGCAGTTGAACTATATGAACAAGGTATCATTCCTAGCGGACAGGGGGTCCAGGACTTCGCTATAGACCACCTATTACGTTTCTCTGGCATGCTTCTGTTGAGTGTTCCCTCAGTTCCCTTTCCAGCTGATCTCGCATCATCTGGTTTTCTCAACTGCAACTTGAACGCTTCCAGCTTCTGTGTTGCGCTTTCAACCGATTCTTGTCCATTGGATAAGGTTCTGGATTCAAGGAGGGTACAATCTTTGGGTGACCTTCGCAGGGACAACAAAGGAAGCTTCCTCAGTTTCTCCTTCACGTTATTATCGCCGGCCATCTCAATCAGCAATAGTGCTGCATCTGCAATGCATCTTTCACCTATAATGGGCAAACTCAAGAACTTCTGCAGAAGTTTTGCAAGACAGAAACGAGGGACCGCATTCCTGTCCGAAGAGAGTACTCCTATCTCATGGACAAGTCCAATACGGCCGGAATCCTTTAACTCTTTTATGCTTGTGACAATCCATAGAACCAGGGAGCACAAGTTTTTCATTGTTGACGACTCAGTTGGCAGGCATGCATATGATCCACCTATACATATATGATATAACGGAACTAATAAGACCAGTATATCTGTACAAACAAAAGTCTACAAGAGCCCTGAACAGAAATACTAGCATCAAGTTTGAACAATGAAATAAAACATAGCAAGCCATCCAGTCCAGGATTGTGATGTGAAGCAAATCATGGCATAAATCAAGGAAATAAGGTTGCAGTGAAGGTAGAAAACCGAAATTAGGACACCCAAATATCAGGGCAGTACCTTTGTGTTCAAGGTCATTCCTGACCTCAATCATTTCAATTACTGACTTTAGTAAGCCAAGAAGCACTCTTGGTTCTTTTTCTGATAGTTTTGTTATGATGGTTTTCATATCTCCATTTGATATTTGATTCTGAATTTGAACATCAGGCGAGTGATTCACATCCAAACTATCAGCTTGATGTACATCGCTGTTTTCAGAGATTTCTGGGGCATCGAGCTGAAAAAACTCCAAAAGAACAGAGGCAGCCTCAGAGGGACATGTATAGTAAAGTCGACGTACATATCTTATGGCATTTAAAATATGTTTTTGGGAACCTGCAATGTAGAAAAAACTCCATTAATACTGAGCTATCCTGATCATGAGATACATTGGGCTGAGAGACAGTTCTAATTATAAATAATTCTTTCATAGCTTGAAGCACTACCGACAGTATTGTCATAAATACTACAAATAACTGATCAATAGATAGCAGCACACAGATGATGACAAGAACAGTTATTCCAGCATTAATATATGTAATACTTCTGGGCAGTTCAGATTAATGGAAGATATCAGTAACTCAGTCCAGATTTGGTAATCAAGAAAGCATTAGTCTCTTACCGAACACAGAAAAAATCTGAGGGCAAACCAAAGTAGAGAAAACCTATCTTTGACAACCAATATCCCAAAGAAACAGAACAAGCCCAAGTGCCAAGCTTAATCAGAGTTCATGCTACAGGATGACGATACTCACGTTTCCTTTTGGAACCTGATTTTGCATTTTCAGAATCTTTTCCCTTCAGGAATTGAGCGATGTCATGCAATACTGAGCTTAGTTCTAGTCGAACATCAGGAATTGCACCAGTCTGGGAATCCCAGTAATTACACTTCAACCAATCAAATGCCTGAAAGTAATCTCAATTTGTTAAAGATGCAGAATCACTGAAAAAACATACCAGCAACTCTAAAAATTATGTTATTGAGTTAATACCAAAGACAACATCCAGAGAGAAATACTAATCAATTAACTCATTGTACCTTAATGGCTGCCAAATGTAGCAGCCGCAGAGAGGGGATGCCGCGATGTGAACTCTCTGCATGCAAGCGATATATATCTTCATTAGGACTGAATTACAATAGTGCAAAATAATCTAGATGCAATAGACAAAATTTACTAACCATGACGAATGTCAACGAGAATTCGTGGTACTCCAACAGTCTCAGCTACATCAGATATTGAACGACCAGTTTCCTTGTGCGGGCTCTCCATAAAACCGTTTACAAGCCTGGGAATAAGATTAAACAAAAGTAGAAAATAAGTCCTGTACATAGTCATTGCTCTTGAAATCTTTCCTTGATCAGGCATACATTCAGTTTTTAATCTTATTAGAGCTCCACAGTACAGAAATAAAAATTAATAAAAGCAAGAATTCTCAGTAATGTTGATCTGTGCATCTAGATGGCAGTGTTAGTAACTACTCCCTCCGTCCCATATTAATTGTCGCTCAAATGGATGTATCTAGCACTGAAATAAGTCTAGATACATAGATACATCTGTTTCGGCGACAATTAATATGGGACGGAGGGAGTACTTATTAGCAACTTGGTACTAAGTTGGGCACTCTTTCCTCCGAGTCATGAGGCTGGTACTGACCATAGCAATGCATTATGCATAACTAATACAAAGACTCTGTTTGACATTGTTTTGGATTATGATAATATTATCATGTTGAGACGCCTCTAGATACTTGTGTATTTGGATAGCTGTGTACAATCAAGTTGCAAACAGATGGCTCCAAACATATGTGAGGAAAGTGAAATTGCCTGCTTACAAAATTTATGTAACTTGTATGGTATACTAAATATAGCAATATATTGTTCACAACTTTCTTTCACAGCAGCTTAATGGATAAGCACAGTTCAGGCAGCAACCACAAACTGAGCAGAAGAATACGATGGAAGTGAACAACATATGATAGTTTTAAAATCAACTAGAAAAACTAAAACAGAGAAACTTTGGTTAGTGCCACCAGGGTGGTTGGTTAGATTTCGTGTCGTTTTGGCGTTCATCAAATACAATAAACCGGTGTTTTGACGCATGTTCCAGAAAAAAGAACTAGAAAAGGGGACCCCCACATATTGACACCAAACTATGTTCTAGACTTCTAGCAGCCTCTAGTTCAATTACATCAGAACGACTATGATTAAGCTCCTGATGATCTGGAGAAGTAAACTATGCTCTTTCATCAAAAGCTCCTATTCAAGAAGAATCTCTGGACCACATGGAAAATATGAAAAACAGCTTTAATAAGAAGATCAAATCACCAATACTAATTTGTTCCCCTAAACTGCTTGCACAGTCCACCTCTCTGCACAACAAGATGTATCACACATTTAAACCCACCTGATAAAAGGCGGTGTTTTGCCTTTGGCACCGCGAAAACACCACCGGCCAATTTTCCCCCAAGTAAATCACAAGTACTATTAAGTTTCCATTTCCACACATAAGGTGAAAATAGCACCAGGAATTTCCTCACCTGATGATTGCCATACTGTACAGCAAGGCGAGCATCTCGTCTGACTCCAGCTTATCATCCGAAGCCACTCCATTCCTAGAGGAAAAAATCCCATCACATATAACTTCGTCCCAAATCCGTCCACACGCAATAGAAAAAGGTTTGGAACTGTGCATCAAAGCAGCATACCGGAAGAAGGGATCCCGCAGCCTTATCTCGAAGAGGGCCGCGGTCACCTCCACGGGGATGGGGAGGCAGCCCCTGCTCCGCCACGCCGCGATCTGCGCCAACGAAAGAGTCAGATTAGCACCACTCGCCTGATGATTTTGGGGAAGCCTTCAGGAAGAGGACACCTACCCTGCGAAGAGCGGCGCCAGGGTCGGGGTAGGGGGAGAAGATGGCGTCGCGGACGAAGCGCCACTCCGCCCAGCTCGACCACGGCACCAGCTTCCGTGCGGTGGAGTGGGCGCCGCCGGCGTCGCCTGCATCTCCCGCCGCCTCCATGAGAGCCGAGCCGAGCCGAGCGGCGAGTCCAAACCCTACTAAACCCACCGGTGGGTCGCGCCGTTTCGCTTGGGGGAAAAGACGATGACTCGCTGCCAGGGTGGGACCAAGGGTGTGTGTGTCGTTGCGAGCGCCGAGCAGGGTGTTTTCTGCAATTCGCCACGGCCGTTGTTGAGGTTCGTCCCCGCCCCACCGCCCACCGTGCGGACGCGGCCGTGGCCGTGGCCAACCTCCGGCACATGGCCTCGCCAGCCGCCCCTCGTCGGAGGAGAGGCGTAAAGGCGACCGCGACCAGGACGCCCGCGCCGTCGCTTTCTCATCCTGCCGTGCCGCCGCTCACATTGTCCGCTCCAACCTGCACGACACCAACATGTGAGTACCCTAGCCTAACCCCCCATTGTGTGCCAACCAAAATTTCAGTTTCAATTCGTGCGCATGCTGTAAATTCGACATTGAGATGGTAGAACGCACAACTGGAGAGAAATGGTCATAAAGAGGATTAATTTTAACCAAATTGTTGCTGTAGTTGTGGGATAAATTCTTCTTTTTAGGGGCGATTGGGGGATAAATTCTGGTGGCGTGATCTGGAAACCCTGTATACTGTATCGCGCATGGGACTCACATGCAACCTCAATTGACCCAAGCAATGATCTAAGCTGATAAGTACTACAAGTGTGATGATAGTTGCAGCTTGCAACAGAAATTTAACTCTTTATATATTGAGACTAATATTGGAAGAAAAAAATATGATTGCAGCATCAATGTCATTATGAGAAAATGTGTCACCTTCTATATCTGCTCAAGCACAATAACATCCCCATCAATCTCGATGTCTCTGATGTGAGCTATCTTGACTCGGTCCTGCCCACCTTCTTGGCATCGTTGCTTAATTTTTGGGCATTTATTGATGTAAAGCTCCTTGAGCCCCCTGGGCAGACCTTCTTCTGGCAAGCTTTCAAGCTCACCACAGTTGGAGATATGTAGTGTTTCAAGTGAGGAGACTTTATGCAGACTAGGAGGCAAACACTGGAGGTCATCACAGTGTGATATGTCTAAGAACTGAAGTGTGTGAGGTAAAAGCTCCAGTGGAAAGTTACTGATGTCAGGGTAGTCAGCAATTTGGTAGTCAGCAATTTGAAAATGCTTGAGACGAGGAAGGTATTGTAGGCCATCTAGAAGTACATGTGCTAACAGAGAGCATGATATTAGACGGATTTCTTCAACTGACGCGGGAAGCAAGCCTCGCTCCAGGGCTGTCCAAGGTACCAGGCAAGGGCACTCGTAGATGTGCAGGAACTGAAGTGATGTAAGTGGACGGAAACACTCTTCTGGTAGCGAAACAAGCTCTTCACAGTGGGCTACTGTTAGACTCTTGAGGGCTGTCAGATTATGTGAAAGCAATCCTACACGCAGAGATGTTAGATTCGGGCAACCATTGATGTATAGAAACGTTAGAGAAGACGGACAAGCTTCTTTTTGAAGATCTGGAAGTGACTCAAGTCCAGCTTCATCTATCCTCAGTGTTGTAAGTGTTGGTGGAACAGGGGGTAACTTCTTCAGCTTCGGGCAATTGATGAGACCAAGTTCAGTTAATTGAGGGAACAACTGATCAGCATCATCAAAAATCCACTCTCCCAGCTTCGGCATATCTTCCAACAGAAGCTCTTCTAATGCTGGAAAACATTTTATTTGCCCAAGTCCTGTGAACTCGTGTCCAATTTGTGTCACCTCAGTTGCTCCTGCTATATTGAGGTTTTTGAGAAAAGGAAGTTGGCCTAATGGCGGGAGAACTGTGCATCTGCAGTTGCATATATGGGTGGTTTGCAGATTAGGTAGAAATGAAGTAGCGAGCCAGCTCGGGAACCTCGCCCCTGGAAAACCTTTAATCATCAATTCCTTGAGATCGATATGTGGTTGAAGGCCTTCCAGAACTTCATCTTGCTGATCTGAAGCAGTAAGTTTGCAGTCTTCATCCCATATAAAGTGTAGAGCTCGAAGATGTTCTTTGGTTTTCAACTTCGCACAAATTGCATCTTGTTCATCAGCCACATTGTTGAGGCCACGAATGGTAAGTTTTCCTTGCAGCTGATCCATGTTTCTTAACTCTGTGATGTTGTGTCCGGAGCGCTTCAAGATAACAAATTCTTCTAATTCCTGTAGGCAGATTAAATTTCCAATTCCTGGTATCCTTGACAGTAGCCTTGTGCTCCCCTCTAAGTGGCGCAGATTAGTGAGCTTAGTGATGCCATGTGGCACTTCCCTTAGTGAGCTGCAGTTGTTCAGCTTCAGTATTTGCAAGTTATAGAGCTTGACAATAGATGCTGGTAATGTTTTTATTTCAGTGCTGCTGAGATCTAGGAAGCGAAGTTGTTTCAGATTTCCTATAGACTCTGGTAATTCCTTAAGACCTCTTCCATGCATATCAAGAACTCTTAGGAATTGAAGTTTCATAAAGACACTGTCAGGTAACCGAGACATCTTAGAATTGTATCCATGCATGAGAATTAGTGTCCTTAACTTCCTAAACCCATACAGTGGATCAAAATGCTTGGTCCCGGCACCGGTGCATGGAAATGAAAGATGACGGGTCTTTATGGCATTGTCGTATCTTGTCCCATCCTCAAATCGTTCACAGTGTTCCATGGAAACTGATATAGCAAGGTCATGCATTGCATCATGCATCACATACTTCTCCTTGTAGGGCTGGAAAAAAGACCTGCTTACTAGCTCATTAAAATATGCATTACCAGAATCCTCCAGTATCTTCTTTCTAGATTGCCTGATGAAACCAAGTGCTAGCCAAATCTTAACCAACTTCTCTTTACTGAATATATAATCTTTTGGATACACGGAACAGAATGCAAAGCACTGCTTGAGATGTGGTGGTAAATGGTTGTAGCTTAGCCGCAGAGCTGGCAATATGTTATTTTTGTCTGCTGGTAGCTCCCATATATCATTTTTTAGTATCTCATTCCACTCTCTTTCATCTGCTTTGCAGAAGAGGAGGCTCCCTAATGCTTTTGATGCGAGAGGCAATCCTTTCAGCTTCTTCACAATTTGCCTTCCTATCACCTCCAGCTGTGGGTATGTGCTGCAATCACCATCCCTGAATGCATGGCTCTTGAATACAGACCAGCTGTCATCATCCGATAGTTGCTGTAACTTGTAGGGCTCTATCCCTCCCATGATTCTACCAACATTCTCATTGCGTGTTGTAACCACTATCTTGCTTCCAAGCCCTCCTGAAATTAAGGCTGCTCTATAGCTGAGCCATTTGTCATAGTCTTCATTCCAGACATCGTCTAAGACAAGCAAGTACCTCTTGCCCCGCAATACTCTATAGAGTGTTTCCTGCAGCATATTCATGTTGGTGCTAGGAAAGGATTGGTCATAGGCAGCAGCTTCAAGAGTTTCTTGTGTTAGCTTTCTCCCATCAAAACATTCAGACACATAGATCCAGATCCTCAACTCAAAGTGTTCTTTCACTCTGTCATCATTGTACACCATCTGCATAAGTGTGGTCTTACCAAGCCCCCCCATGCCAACAATTGGAATTACACAGACATTGCAGGAACTGTGTCCATCATCAGATAGCATCAGCCTCACCATTTCCTCCCTATCTCCCTCCCTGCCGAACAGAGCTGAACTATCCACGAGAGAACTCGACTGCGGTCTCTCTGACGTCTCACGCCTGCTCATTTCACCTAACATCTGGAGCCCAATCGCGTCGCGTTCTCTTGCTATTTTATCCAACCTCTCCAATATTCCGCTAATCTTACGCTTTATCCTGTACTGGTACAGATTCCTATGCAGGAAGGAAGAAGGGGAGACACTTGCCTTGGTGGACAGTTTCGCCTTCCTCTTCTTCAGATACATAATCTTGGCTGTATACCTGTCGAGCAGATCATCCAGGTCGTATGCAACGTCCTTGAGCTTCGCTAGCCATCCCCGCACGGACGCGTCTGCCAGCTGCTTTGCCTCGGCGTCGTCGAGGAAGGCCTGTAGCTGAGAGAGAATCTGGGAGAGGCTCTCCAGCTTGCCATGGATGCCCCTGCAAGACTTGAAGTGGTCGAGAAGTGCTTCGGATAATTTCTGGAACAGGGTTTGCATGAAGGCTCCTAAAATTGCTTCTGCTGCCATGGGAGCTTGTTCCCTTGTTTCTCAGTTGTTTGTCTGTGTGAGAAGGAAGAAGGGGAAGAAAGGCTGAAAAGAGTAGACACTGGTGAGGACTGAGGGCCATGTGCTTTTTGGGACGTGTTGACTCGTTCACCCGAAGGTTCTTGACAATTTCCATGCATTTTCCTTATTCTGAGCACAGTAGCAACTAGCAAGTGTTGAATTCTGTTCATGTGAAACCAAGTCAGAAAGGTCTTCTGAAAATTTCAGTCTGGACTTTGCAAGCGGGTGTCTCTGGTTAACTATGCCTGGTCATGTTAGGAGAAGGTTCTGCTTATGGTCATGCAGTACAGTTCATGAGACTCATCGTCAACAAAACTGATTATAATAAGCAGGAGAAGAACCATCCCCTGGCATGGAGATATTTAACTGCTCCTTTGGACAGAGAGCCTTTCGTGGTGGATGGTGGATGATGGATGGTGTAGGCTGTACCTAACTTTTGGCTTTCACACCTCACTATCTATTGAGTGACAGGACCTAATCATTGAGGTTCCTTTCGAAGTGACACTGAACAAAAATGAAAAACAAGTGAGCAGTTCTATAATTCTAAGGGCCTCTTGGGTTTGCAAGATTTCAAAAATGCAACATAGAATAGAAAATGTAGGAATTTGGTGTCGTGGCATGTTAAATAAATCCTATATGAAAAAAAACACGGGAATATGTATAAATGTTGTTTGGCCATGCCATAGGAAATGCAGGATCTTGTCCGAATAATTAGGTGTGTGCCACAGTTGTGCTTGAAATGAATGTAAAAAAAATCATGAGGTTGGACTCGATGAAATCCCTTTGTGGAACTGCACGCTACAAACCAAACAAGTTTCCTAAAGGGTGAGGATACTATGAAATTTCTTTGAACCAAAAGAGGCCCTAAAAGCGAAACTTGTACACTCTTGTTTAGGCAAAATGCATCATCTGAAGCTTTATATGATTAAAAAAGCGATCTCTTAAAAAACCACAATTTATACAAATATAATGGGAATCAAACATATATAGCCTTCTTTATGCCTTGTGCAAAGATGTGTTCCTTCAGTATCTTAGTTGTAGATCCAATTTATTAACGGAATGACTGTCATAGATACACATAAAACTTTTCATGGGGATGCTGCTGTTGTTTTCCTTTTGGCACTTTCTGTTAAAAAATAAACATTCTGCTGATAAATGTTTCCTCTAGGCTTCAGGGTATGATGCCCGGAGGTGTTAGGTTGTGTTTGGTTCAAGCCCAAGTTTACGTCAGCAAAACTTGGCTTGCCCACAAGATACGATTCATTACGCCAGAACTTGTTGTTTGATTCAGCTGAAACTTGGCTCAAATATTTTTCATATATAATTATGTCAGAGTTGAAGACTATTTGGTATTTCCAAGTTATGATCACTGTACTAGTAAGTTTCTTGTTTGATTCAGGTGAATTTCTGCCTTTATTGGAACTCTGAAGATACTCGTAACCACCTTTGGTGCTCGAGTCTGAAGAATGTGATGCCTGTGAAGCTACTAACGAAGGGGAGATTGCCGGAGTGTATCAAAACACACTCCATGAGCTGAGCTGACAAAGAAAAACCTCTTACAGTTATTTGATCAAGTGATGACTGGCTTCTGCTTGGCCTAAGGTGGGGATCGATCAAGTGTGCTTTGGGATGGGATCACTCCTGACTTGGCAACATCAGGGATGATCATTGGCATGTTTGGAATCTTCGTGACAGACGGCTCTGCAGATGCCAAGAAGAGTTGCTATTGCGGCGCGTGCTGAGGCTACGCCAAAGGTATAGTAGTACTACCAGAAGGAGGATCTTTGTCTGGCACCTTCTCGGATCAAGGCGGCCGCGTCGTCGAGACGACTGAGGAAGTTCTTCGACGGATGTAGCAGGTTCATGCTGCTGATTGACTGGTTTTATCAGATATGCAGAAGCGCCATGATCCATCTTTCTTGCTGGCCTGTGATTCTGTTGGTTCAGCTGGCCTTGCAGCACGCAGCATCTCCTGTGTTGCATGTGTCATGTCTGCCCAGTAGCCACTCGATGGATACTCCCTGATGAATATTATTTTCGCTAGTGAACTCAGTCTAAAGCACATGCAGGACTTTGTTCTAGCCAAGAGTCTGAGAGAATCGACCCACACCGTGAAAATGACCCTGATGAATGATTTTGCCATTGGTGCTTTGGGCTCTGCAAGTCAACAGCCCCCGTGGAGTGGAGGAGATTATCCGGGTAGATCGGGGCCGCACCAGCCAATCCGGAGCTTTTCTGTTGGACAAGATACGCTCCTCTGTCAAAGAGGGAGAAGGCGTGAAACAAACCAACAGACTTGTACTACCGCTGCTACCACTCTGCTGCGATTTGCGAGCGAATCGCGGCTGGCAAGAGCTTCAAAGCCATGGCGACGCCCTGCCGCCTCCGCCTCCTGCTCGCCCTGCTAGCCACCGTCGCCATCGCCGTCGCCGTCGCGGCGTCTCACCCGGAACGCGAGGTGGGCGCCCCGCTTCGTCTCGTGGTTCTAGTTCGATTGCCCTGATTGTTGGTTTTTCCTCTTACGCGATTGGATTCTGGTTGTGCGCGCGTGAAGTTCTGCGCGGCCGCGGGAGGCGCCGGCGGCTGCGGAGGAGGAGGGGACGGCACGAGGATCCTGATCAAGGGCGGGACCGTGGTGAACGCGCACCGGGCGGAGGAGGCCGACGTCTACATCGAGGACGGCCTCGTCGTCGCCGTCCGGCCGAACATCCCGGTGAGTGCTCGCTCTGTCCGCGTTTGGGAGATTCGTGCTACTACTTGGGTTTGTTTACGTTTCTCCTTCGGGGCTCGGAAGCTTGGGATCGAGAGGCAGAGGCTTGACTTCTGCGACCGACGAGCCTCTCTGCCGCGCACGCCTGTTGACCTGTAGCCCACCTTCTACGATGCCAAGTGGTGCCACTTTGGGTGCTTTGGGATTTTCCTGCCACTGCTTATTTTAGGGTGAACTGACACTGCTAGCTCACTACAAAATCTCACGGTAAACTTGAAAAGTACGGATGGGAATCTGCAGGGACAGTATACAGTAGATTTAGAGGGGACTTGGATTTTCGCTATTCGCCTTATTTCTCTTTCTTTCTTGCTAGATTTCCTTTGTCATGGGGTGAAATGTTCTGATGAAATCATGTCCTCCCTTGCTGCCCAACCTTGCCAATTAATTATCTTCTGTTTTCATATTACTTTTAGGTCGGTGACGATAATGTCAAAGTGATTGATGCAACTGGAAAGTATGTCATGCCAGGTGATTTGTTGCAATAGTTCTGAATACTGAGAAGTCAGTTGTTACTCGTTGTTCAGTTCATCATGCTTATGGCGAATATCACAGGTGGAATTGACCCTCACACCCACCTGGAGATGGAGTTCATGGGAACTGTAACCATAGATGACTTCTATAGTGGTCATGCCGCAGCACTGGCTGGTGGGACGACAATGCACATTGATTTTGTCATTCCAGTGAATGGAACCTTGACTGCAGGCTTGGAATCCTACAAACGCAAAGCCGAAAAATCTGCTATGGATTATGGATTTCACATGGCCATTACCAAGTGGAATGATGAGGTTTCGAGGGAAATGGAAGTGATGGTCAAGGAACATGGTCGGTGTATACTTTCTTCTGCATTCTTGGATTATTCTGTTGCATAATGTTACATGACGAAGATCCTCTGTACCAAATTTTCAGGGATCAATTCTTTCAAGTTCTTCATGGCATATAAAGGTTCCCTGATGGTGACGGACGACCTCCTCCTTCAAGGCTTACAGAAATGCAAGTCTCTTGGTGCACTGGCTATGGTTCATGCAGAGAACGGGGATGCTGTTGCTGAGGGACAGCAGCGGATGATTGATCTTGGGATAACTGGCCCAGAAGGGCATGCTCTCTCAAGACCTCCAGTTGTAATTCCTTTGTCTTTGACGTGTTCATGTTTTTTGAAAAGATTCAGTTCCCTTCATGAGATAGCTATAACATGAAATTTGTGCTTTCCTCTTAAAGAAATGTAGTGATGAGTCAACTAAGTTTCTCTTATTCTCTGCCAGTTGGAAGGCGAAGCAACTTCTCGGGCAATTCGATTAGCAAAATTCGTCAATACACCGTTGTATGTTGTTCATGTGATGAGCATTGATGCTATGGAGGAGATTGCCAAGGCCAAAAGAGAAGGTCTGATGCCTGACCATTTAGTTCAAACAAGTTCCTCATGCATACAAACAAGCCAGAGTTATTTTATGAACATTTAATTTCAGAACATTGGCTAGTTTCAGTTTTGTACCAGCACACAAAAAATCAGGAATGGGTGGTCCCAAAATAACTTGCTGGGGCTTCAAAACTGAGTGGTCCGATGGGATTGATCATACCCCAGACCTAAGTTGATTTAATTTTTCAACGCGCGTCAAATTGTGAAACAAACTGTAATTGATGTAAGCTCCAACTTTGCAGGGCAGAGAGTCATTGGCGAACCTGTGGTGTCTGGGCTAGTCCTTGATGATTCTTGGCTTTGGGATCCTGATTTCGCAACTGCTTCAAAGTAAACAGAACACACACAATCATTCTATCTTTATATACCTGTGGTTCCTCTTATTTCATATCATGCTTCTAGGTATGTGATGAGTCCTCCAATCCGGGAAGCAGGGCATAATAAAGCACTACAGGCTGCTCTTTCATCAGGAATATTACAGGTGACATGCTTGAATCCAGAATCGCACCTTAATTTCCTATAGCATGACATTGCGGAGTCCTTAAAACAAAGCCTTCAAGCAGGTGTTTAGCACTTTAGCCTCTATGATTGAAGATAGCTTGTGAGGTGGTAAATAATAGTGGATTATTATTTGCTAAAATATTGTTTGTACATTATCTAGTATGGAGACGGAAACATCCCTTGAATAAGCACCTAACTGTTTATTCCTGTGCAGCTTGTGGGAACCGATCATTGCACCTTCAATTCCACTCAGAAAGCTTTCGGTTCTGATGATTTCAGGAAGATTCCCAATGGTGTAAATGGTAAGCCATAGGGCTTGAACAAAGGAAACTGTAGGTTGTGTCATTGCAAATGAAAGCTGGCTAAGACATCTCTCTTTTCGTTACTTGATCCCAGGTATTGAAGAAAGGATGCATATAGTTTGGGATAGCATGGTGGTAAGTTTTGATTTCAAATGTTGTTTGGGATAGCATGGTGGTAAGTTGGTTCAATTGCCGGTATTTCTGTTCTCTGACTTTATTCATTATATGTACAGGAAACCGGCAAGATCACTGTCACCGATTATGTGAGAGTGACAAGCACAGAATGGTATTACTGCAGAAATTGTATAGCTACATCAAAACAAAATCCAGAAAAAAAAAGAAACTGCCAGTTGAAAGTATAATGATACATATTACTCTCTAATCTTTTCAGCGCCAAGATCTTCAACATATACCCTCGAAAAGGGGCAATCCTCGAAGGATCTGATGCAGACATCATCATCCTAAACCCCAAGAAGAGCTTCGCAATGGGCGCGCGCACGCACCATTCGAGGTCCGACACAAGCGTGTACGAGGGCAGAAAAGGAAAGGTAGGCCCCTTGTTGCTCGCAAGTCGCAACTGTTAATCTGACATAACAATCGAGATCCAACCTTTGATCATTTCTTGTCTAATTGGTGTAGGGAATGGTAGAGGTGACCATCTCAAGAGGGCGAGTGGTGTGGGAGGATGGCAATCTGAACGTCGTGCCCGGTGCAGGAAGATACGTCAGGACGCCGCCTTTCGGCTACCTCTTCGACGGCATTGACAAGTCGGATGCCGTCTACAGGGCTTCCCTCCGAGCACCTGTACGGCGTGGTGAGGCTGCTGCTGCTGCTGCTTAACTCCGTGCTCCACCGCTGCCCCCTGACGGTTACCACCATCCTACGGTCTGTTCCATGTGTAGCTTCCTTGTACATACAATCTGCCTTGTTTATATCCAGATTCGGAGATAGGTGAAATTGTAAAATTAATTATGCATACAAGGCACTTCATTTTGTTTCTTGCAAACATACAAATCAGATTTCTGATTGGTGAAATTGCAAATTCACTCGAGTTTCGCCATATCCTGATGTCAAATAAGCTTGGGAGTCTGGTATAACTTCCATTACGCTAACTGGCACTGTTATAACTCGAGTGATCTTTTTTTTTATCATAATAAGAATGATCATGATCCATGAAGTAACATGGCTTTCGCTCGAAAGAACAGAACTGATGTCGAGATGTTTATGAATCAGGTAACATGTCACCTTGTCGCTGTATTATTTTTTTAGGCGATTATACACCACTAAGCACATCACATCACATCACAAGATCTCAAGTTATTCTGCAAGTATGTACATCCCCAATGTTTTCAAAAATGCCACGAACTTGTTCAATGGTTGATAATCTGATGTCATCCACAGCCAGCAATATCCACTGAACATCCACCGTAAACGTTCAGCACATGATTCTGATCCAAACTTCTCGCCAATACAAGAACATTGTGAAGAATCTAGGGAGTAGGGAATACCTGAATTCCTATGGGGCTGGCTAATGCAACACTCAAGATACAGTACCTAATATTATTATCCTATTTATGAATCAATTCAATTTATTCCCGTGGACGGGCAAGCCAAAGTGAACTCAAAGCGCGTAGACGAGAGAAGTAGTCGCTTATTGCAAGCAGAGCTCGTGCAGACTGGCGAGTGGTTAATATGCGTTGCATCTGCTGAAGGGTTTGCAGCCGCAGATTATCAGCCTGCAGATAAGGCATTGTTGAACAGTTCATCACCAACAAAAACAACAACAAAGCCTTTAGTCCCAAACAAGCTGGGGTAGGCTAGAGGTGAAACCCATAAGATCTCGCGA
>CBMN010150633.1:0-13611 GCA_000582825.1 Hordeum pubiflorum | reverse complement strand
GACAAGAGCTGACTTCCAAAACCTCTCATGTGCAACTCGGTGTAACCAACTTCACAAACTTGGTTCCACCGAAACACTAAGATTGATCAGTTTTCTTTCTCTCCAACATTCACATGTAAGTGACCCGACATATGAGGAAAAAAATAAAGAGTGTGGCTGTACGGACGGACAGATAGAAGACACTTCCGATCACTGACCGGACGCGTCCACGGGCATATAGGGGGTCATATTTACTATGTACGTAGATGCTTTTAACACCCCACCGGGCCACCATTTTAGCCAACCGTCGTGAGATCACTGAGATGACAGTAGTACGTAAAATAACTGTGAATAGCATCACTCCAATTTCTCTAAAAAAAAAAAGCATTGCTCCAATTTATTTCCCGTGATCAACCCTTCCATCGCCCCGCTCCCTCTCATCTCCTTAATCGCCGGTTGTCCTTCATGAAATCCCTCCTCCTGCCAGATGGAGCTGCGTCAGTTCCGCCGCTCCGCCGACGAGAAATGGCGCTCGCCGCCGCCGAGATCGACCACCTCCGCGCCCTCGTCGCCCGCAGCGGGCGGCACCTCTCCCGCGTCCGCGCCTACCACCTGACGTGCCTCCGCCTCTCGGTGTCCGGCTCCCCGACAGAGACGAAGGCGAGGAGCAGGATCATGAGGACGACGATTACTATCCGGAGCTCCGCTGCCACAACGGGGAATACTACTACCACGGCGGGCAGGAGGGGAGTGGGAGGATGCCGTGGCGTGGATCTGGAGTGCCGGATCTGCCTCCTCGAGAATGGACAAGATAGGGATGCAGGTGAATCGTCCCTGGAGGAAGAGGAAGGCTCCCCTGTATGCAGATGAGGCATCGCTGGATTTGTCTGGGCAGGAAACAAGCGGATTTTGTGCCGACAAGGAGTTACATGAGGAGGCTGTGGAAAAAATGCAGATGCGACCTTACTGGACTCACCAAGACTTTCTCCAAGGCCGTGTCGTTTAAGGTTTGGTGATCTTTTGTGCTGATATGAAACTTATGTTGGCATGGTATGAAGTTGTTGCTGAGTCCTCAATATTGCTTATTGGGCTTTGCTTTAGTCTGATAGAGTGATAGGTTCAAGCATTAGAAAATTTATGGAACAGAAGCATTGGTGGTTCGTTAAACTTTTAATATGGAGCATTTGTACAGATTCGTTGATCTTGCAAGATCCAAATACAGAAAAACAATCTATCATATCTTGGATAGGTTTTGCCATAGAAGTTTGGTATGATTGTTGTTGAATGTTGCCACAGAATTTGTTTCTATTAATGCCCTGGCGCATGGAGATGAGTTCTGGTAGATTTTGCTATCAGTTTACTTAAAATAGCTAGGGCTTCCATCGAACAGTATGTGTGTGATGGATCTTTTCAACTTTGCTTCCTATTCAATTAGGTTCAGATTTTGTGAGATAATCTCGTCCTAACATGTCTCCGATTTTGATTGTGTTTTTCCTGTGGATTTCAGGAAAGGAGGGCAGCTTCATAGAGGGTTAACAAGCAAGGTGATGCTATTTTGTATATTATCTGTAGTTTGTTTCAGAGAAGTCGCACTGATTTCTTTCGATATTTATCTATTTGCAGAGAAGTTAGTCAAAGGCAGGCTTCCGTTAAGACTGATCTAGAACCTGTTGAACAATGCCAAGTTCAATTTCTAAACACAATGCATAGTTGGATGTCATTTAGGGCTGTCTCAATTTCATATCGCCCGGAGTTCTCTGATGTCTCCGAATATGTTGATGTCCCGAGGTAATAAATTTTACAACATTATACTTAGCATACTTTGAAAGAGGTTAAATCATGCATGTGTTTAGAAACTAAGTTCAAAATATGATGTGTTGTCGGTTTCTTTAATTTCTAAGTCGCGAGCTCTTTTTTGGGCAATTTTTGGGGAAATATTTGGTTGTGCTCGATTTCTCTTTCTTACGCCTTTGATCATCATAGTAATATATATTTTGTCGCAATTCATGGACATTCAACTATGATATCAAATAATTCTTACTTATTGGTCGATGCAATTGCTAAATTGTGATTTTGACTCATTTTGCCCGTAGCAATGCAAACAATTGTAGTGGGTTGGCAGCTGAGCAGTTGGTAAGGGGGTGGAGATATAACAACACAAACTATGAAATATAATGGCACAACTATGAAAAATAAATATAAACATAACTGAAAAAGAGAAAGCAAAAAATAAAAATAAAAATGATAAAAAAACGAAAGTACTCATGTCACCTGTAGCAATGCACGTGCATTGTCCTAGTGATTGTAGTGAGTCGGTAGTTGATCAGTTGGTGGGACAACGAAGGGGTGGAGATATAACAACACAAAATGTGAAATCTAATGGCAACTGTGAAAGAGAGAAATATAGACGAAAGTAAAAAAGAGAAAAGCCAAAAAAATGGCAAAAAATAAAGCAAAAAAATGAGCGCTTAAGGCCTATAGTCTGCCCGCGTGCTTGGCCGACCCATTTCGTAGGCACTTCAGGCGGGACCATGTTTGGTCTCGCTATAGGCGACAGATAGTCACGCCCCTAAGGATCAGGCGAGTGGCGCACGTGGCCGTTTGCAAGTCAGGGACGACCCAATAACTCGTGTGGGCTAACCACCTACGCAAGGCTTAATATTGTGCAAAACTCCTTCTCCTTGCCCACGCCAATCGGCTCTCCCATGGGGCTTGTTCCGTTTAGTGATTAGTCCCACATCGTGTGGCTACGCAAAATGGGGTCGGGCACTTGGCTATTTAATAGGGTGGGGTGCCATGCGTATAAGGCATCCAAATCCAACGCGGGCTACCCTTCCGGTATAAACTGAAAACCGAATCGTAAAAGGAAATAAAAACACCAAATATACTAACCGAAGTTTGGTTTATACCAAATGCCCAGGCTGAGTCGCGGGAGGTGCCCAACAAGAGCGCGCGGGACCGTCGAGTTGGAGCCACGAGGGAGGAGAAAGGGGATCGACTGCCCAAGCATTGCGGCTCACGCGTGACCCTAGGTAAGCCCCAAGACCCGCCCCTCGCTTTTTCTTACATATGTGTTTAATGTTAGACGGTGGGGAGGGTTCCGGTACAGCTTGAGTGGCAGGGTGGCTAGAGAATTCACCGCCATGCTAGAAGTAGTGGATATTAGGATAGATCTCACCATTGTTTTTAAGGTGTCACCTAGGTGACGCTTAGGCGTCAGGGCGCTCCCAGGTCACAAGGTGTCGGCCTTGCCTTAGACACATGCTTAAGGCGTCCGCCTTAGGTCATAGGGCGTCCAAGTCATCCGCCTAGTTACCAATCTGCCTGCCTTAGGAAAATTGGATGCCTCAGGCAGGGGCATGGGCCTCAGGCAGGGGCATGGGCTTCAGGCGGGAAACAAAGTCTTGGGCGGGAACAAAAGGGGCGGAACCAGAGACTCGCGCGCCAACAGTTATGAGCAAGGGGAATCAGAGAGGTTGAACCAGTTTCCCCCACCTGGACCTTTGATGGCGGCTGGAGCCGCAAATCCAATCCGCCCCACCTCCTCTCCCATAGCTTCTCCCCTTCTCTCAGGCGGATCCCCCTCCTCTCCAGCAGATACTCCTCCCCCTCCTCTCCTGCAGATACTTCCCTCTTCTCCGGCAGATCCTCCTCGGCTCCTCCTCTCCAAGTCAAGATTGGTTTTACTTCCCCCCTACCAAATGCTATTCTATTCTGCTGCTTAGAACCCTCTAAGGCGTTGCTTGCCTTATGCCTTAGCGCTTAGGCGGTGAGGCGCCCAGCGAGTTGCCTCACCTTACCGCCTTAAAAACATTGGATTTCACGCGTTACGACGTGATCTTGTGCAAGGATATGGGAAAGACGGATCTCGCCTTAGATGATGTGATCTCATGCGAGTGGAGGGGGTGGATCTTCGATGCCATGATGTGATTTTTTTTCATTTTTTGTCAGTTATTTCCATTTTTTCTTAACCAATTTAGGAATAAAATCATATCCGGCTTGAAATATGGGAAAAAACTAAGGACGCATCTACCAATCGGTCCATGGCGCACGCCCAAAAAAGGAAACTTGTCCCCCATGCGGTCCCCACGAGATAAAAATGGAAATTTGCCACAAACCACATCACCTAGTCTTCCTGCACGTGTTGGCCCGCCTAGCTATGTGTGTTTTTTGTGTGCCTATAATTCACATTTTCAAAATTTCAACAAGCGTTAACTTCCAAACCACGAATCGGAATTACGATTTGTCTTTAGAATCCTCTCCATGGGCTCTTTGAAAATGGCCCCATTTCTATATGGTTCGACCAACATTTCTCCAAACCAATTTTGGTGTTACGGGAGCCAAATTTAGTACTAAAGGATGCAACTTCCAAAACCAACTTTGGTGTTGCGAGAGCCAACTTTGGTACTCAGGTTGTAACTTTAGTGCTACATGAACCAACTTAATGTGAGGTTGCAACTTAGCAACCATAGGGACCAGCTTTCTAAGATGTGGAACTCTGTATGCTGCCCCGACAACTGTCTAACAGTTGATGTGCAATTTCCCCTGTACCCGTGAATGTGTAGTTTTCACTGCTCGCACCTAGCCCAAACTACCCCTACTAGTGAGAAGTGTGACTTTGCCCATTGCCCCCGGCCAACTGTCTATCACTAAATGTGCAACTTGTCCCTCTAGCCGTGGATGTGCAGTTTTCACCTCGCACTCTGCCTCAACTTCCCTACCAGTGAGATGTACAACTTAGTCTGCTATCCCTGCCAACTGCGTAGCACTTGATATGCAACTTCCCCCCTACTCGTGGTTGTACAGTTTTCACTGCTGGCACCCCTCCCCAACTAACCTACCAGTGAGATGCCCAACTTCATATGTTGCCTCGACCAAATTCCTAGCATTCGAAGTGCAACTTCAGCTACTACCCTGGTTGACTAGCAGCTCGGGAAGGAGAAATGGGTGCTGATTTGAGACTCACTGCGAGAGTTGGGACATGGATAAGATGTTGGATGGCCAGAAGAAGGAGCGGATCCGGGCGAGTAACATGTGCGTTTCGTTGTACTGGACGGGCAACTGGAGATGTCCCCGTCAAGCGGGTCCTCCTCGTCAAACCCTAGCTTCGTCAGCGTTAGTGGACCACAAGATCAGACCGTCGCGGGCTGACCTGAGCACCAATCTCCCATGGGACGCCTATCATCCCCAAATCAGTCGGCATCATTGTCGTTGCCATGACCACGACCGTCTTCTTCGCATCGGGACACCACCACAACCATGTAGACATTGGTCACCATGGCCTTCAACCCGTATCGGGATGCCGCTTTGCTCATGGATGGGTCACCGTGGTCGTGTCCTCCTCGTCAACACACCCGAATTGTACTCCATGCCAGCTGCACAACTACCATCGCTAGGGACGTGAAGAACGAGGATATGGTGGTGAAACGCAGTAGTGGTTAGGCAATAGAGACGTCGGGTGCTGGCCATGGAAGCAGAGGAGGTGGAGAAGGGGATCAAGTTGATGAGATGCATAAAATAGGATCGCAAGAGAGCTTTGTTTTTAGTCTAATCGTGCATTAAGCAATTAGGAAAAACTAAGGGCATGGTGGTCAATATTTTATTTGATGGTTCAAAAAAGAAGTATTTTATCTATACGGACAACCACGACACATATGGCCGGGTGACTTGAATTGCGAGGTTATACCTTGTAGCTATAATTTGAGTATAACATGCCTACTAACTTTTGTATTTGGCTCAGATGATTTGTGTAGTTATTGTATTCCCTGTAATTTATCCATGAGTGATCCTTTATCACAAAAGCCCCCATGTATTCCCTGTAATTTATTCATGTGTGATTCTTCATCACAAAAGCCCCCATGATCTGACCCACAGGGAGTTGGGGCCACGAAGGGCGCTACCAGAGCCCTTCCATGATCTTGCGCTAATACTGGGGTGGTATGCCTAAACGCATTGCGATTTGGTGATTGAAGGAGAAGACAACGAGACCGGGAGCTCGGTGCACATAGTTGGCGCCACGGAGGGCTTTACCGGAGCTCGTGCAGTGGGGTGGTGTGCATGAGCGCTCTCTTCAACTACGCATGAGTTGTTGCAATGGCGCCAGAGCACTTATCAGGTAGATCCAGCACTCGTCGGCTCACAGACGCCCCTTGTTGGTTCATTTCTTGGTTCGCCCCTGATGAAACACAACCAAATATATATGTTCTTAATCATGTGCATGTTTTTGGCTTTTGTCACCTTATTTACTTTTCTGTGTAGTAAACATCTATCGTGATTTTGGAATGTGTTACTGTTTCAATTTCTTCAAATTTGGCCTTGTAGCAATGTAATTAGCCATTCGTTTTTTATTGAATTGCATGCCTAGTTTATCCGAATATGAAAATATTGATGTACCTAAAACTATGGAATATAAATGAAATAATGGTCAAATTTATTCTGGTGTATCTAAAATTATGAAGTAGGAATATAATCAGTTTTTCTTTTGTGAAAAGCAATTGAATTTGTTTTTTGAAATGTAATGGAAGAATAAAAATGCATGTGTAGTGTATCTGAGTTATGAAAAGGTAAAATGCATGTGTAATGTAGACGGGCAGTTGGGCACACGGGTCAATGGTGCCAGTATCGAGGGCCCTGTTGGACGGGACCGTGTCCATGAAGCCATCCAGACGCTGCAAAAAATTCTCGAATCTGAATCTTCCTTTGCAGCGGAATCCAACAGCCGTAGATATAAGAATGGGGCAGTGATCAGAGGCAACTGAGGAGAGGGCTGAGGGGAGGTTGTCACGGTACATCTCATCCCACTGGATAGAGCCTGACTAGTGATTGGCCAAATCCCTGCAAAGGTGGAGCCAATCTAGAGTGGGTACTATTCCTAGGCAGCTCCTGTGCAGGAAGGAACTGGTCCTTTCGTTCAATCAAACATAGGACAACATCCCACTCCATGTGGCGGAAGACTGGCTGCGTTCTGAGATCAAGAGGAAACCCTGAGCCTCGCATCGCTGGAGCACACGATTGCTAGGCAGAGATCTCGCATTCAGTTTTGTGCCAAAGATGTGTTGTGGTTTTTGAAATCATCGTGTATTAGAGTCTTCTGAATTGTTTTCCAAGAAAACTCAAAAGTCTTGGATCTGGATGCAAACAAGAATTTGTACAGCCCCTAAGAAGGGCAGCATCCAATATTATAACATGACACCTCTAATCGCTAGACATCGCTCCTGCCAGTAGCAACATCACAAGATCCCTCGTCCATAGTCACTGCCTGACTTCTGCCTTCATCGTGTCAAGGATGCGAGGTAAGATAATGTTGTGATGCTTCCAAATGCACCTTGACACCATCAAGATGGCAAAGTACGTGCACTTCCGAGTAGAATGGATGGACATGTTTGTTGCCTCCAGTCCATGAAATCGTCCCCTGCAATGGGGGAAGGGGGTGTAGAATCGTCAATTGGATCCAAGATAGCACCTCATCTCCCGCCATAAGGCCAATGGACTCAAGGACCCACAATTTACTAACTGGTTGACGTGGGAGTGAGCGACATGGATTAGCATTTAGCGGTCATTTGATTGTGCATCTTTTGTGAAATTGCATTAAAACATGTGCGTAGAGTTTAGCTGAATTTGAAATAGTGTCCAGAACTCTGTGAAATGGGTATGCAGTATTTTGTGGAATGCATGGTTATGAAATTGCGCGGTACAGATTGTGAAACAATGTGTGAATCTTTTGTGGACTGCAGTGGCAGGGCAGGGTTCTTCTTTCCAGCCATTGTGGATGCAGAGCAATGGGAGAACGCCGCCACTGTTCTCCCCCGGGAGTGGCCATGGGATGCCACCACTTGTTGTTTATTCCCGTAAACAGGGGGCTAACACCGCTGGCGGGCCTGCAGCCGTACAGAGAGACGCCGGCGGCAACCACCTTCCCAGCGACACTGACGGCAGCCGCGGCAAACCAGCGAGCGAGATGGCACTTCAGATCGTTCCTGCTAACACCGGAGCTGGGACGGGCAAGAACGTGCCACCGGCCGGTGGCAACGGCGGCACGGTGCTCCCTATGCCAACGACCGGAGTCGCCTTCAAAGGGAAAGCCGCCGCTCGATCACCGAAAGGCCGCCCACGGAAGGCACGCGCGCCCAAGGGGAGCAGCACTCTAGCAGGATCCAGGGAGGTCACCGGCAAGAAATCCGACGCCGGCAAACCGGTGGGCATTCACCATGGCGCCCAAGGGAACGACCAGCCGAAGACCGTCTCTGCTCCAAGCAACAGCAGGAAGAGGAAGAGCACGGCCTCTGCCTCGGCCTTGCCATCGAGCCGGAGGCCTCACAGGACCCGATGCAGCCTCGTGGCCAGGCGGAATAACAGTAGCACGTCCGGCACAGCGGCGGCCGGAGCAAAGAAGCACACCATCCTGACATGGCTGATCGACTCCGGTGTGCTCAAAGAGAACGAGGAGGTCTGTTACGTGCCGGGGCCGGACAGCACCAGCGTCGCCGCGAAGGCCTCTGGTGTGGTGACCAGGACCGGCATCCAGTGCAGCTGCTGCGACACCGTGATGGCGCCCCCGACCTTCTCCTCCCATGCCGGCTCTGATGACTCAGCACCGTGGGAGAGGCTCCTGCTAAAGTCTGGCAAGTTGTTGCTACAGTGCACGCGGGAGGCGTGGGGTCAGGAGCACCTGAGGACCTTACGCGCCAAGGAGAAGGCACGGGCTGCACTGGAGCAGGACCGCGAGAGGAGCGCTCAGGCAAAGAAGCGTTCGCTGCTGCTCGCCAGGCAGAGCAGGAAGGTACCAGCCCTCGCCGTCGACGGGACCAACAATGGCGGGGACGACGACCGGAGCGACGACGTGTGCGGCGTGTGCGCAGACGGCGGGCAGCTCCTGTGCTGCGACAGCTGCCCGTCCACGTTCCACCCGGAGTGCCTCGCCGTGGAGGTCCTTGAGGACTCCTCCTGGGTCTGCCACTACTGCCGCTGCTTCCTGTGCGACGACGGCCATGGCGACCTCTCCACCTGCCATCAGTGCGCCCGCAAGTGTAAGCAATTCTCTCTCGTCTCTGTAGAATAAGATCTCTACTGATGAAAAGCACTTCACTGATGATGCCTCTGCATGCATGCAGATCACCACCACTGCCGCGCGTCCCTGTTGGACGGGCACGAGATCGCCCCCTACTGCAGCAAAGCCTGCAACAAGGTAAAAGCACCTGGTGAAACATACATTTTTTGCTTTCGGGAACTTTATTTCGTTGAAGTTTTGTATAATCCGTTATTTTACCATAGCACGGCCACGGTAACATTTTTTAATCAGATAGCGGTTAATCTGTCAAACATGGTGGGAGGCATGATCACCACCGGCGAGGACGGCTACTCATGGTCCCTGTTAAAGATCCAGAGGGACTCCGCGTCGTCAGACTCCGCTGCCCTGCTGAAGTGCAACGCGAAGCTGGCGGTGGCGTTGAGCGTGCTGGATGAGTGCTTCAATCCCGTGAAGGACCGACTGACCGGCATCGACATGCTTCACCAGGCCGTCTACAGCCTCGGGTAAGCCGGAGCTCTCTCAGTCAGTGTCAGGCAAATTATGGTTCTGAACAAGACTCGATTGACTGCGTTTTGGATGTTGTGGAGCAGATCGGAGTTCAAGCGGCTTTGCTATGAAGGGTTTTACACCATGGTTCTGGAGAAGGACACGGAGATCATATCTGTAGCCTTGCTCAGGTATCTATATATGGGCCCATCCATCCCTTCGCCGCATTTTTTTTCATTTTCTTTTTGTGTAAAAGAGAGGCCTTCCTCTCTGATCCGGTATAAAGAAACAATATGGTCTTAGTTTCATTTTATTTAAATTGTATATATACAGATGAACATACTTCACATACATATGTTTCTTAATTTAATTTGCAGGTTACATGGCACCAAGCTGGCGGAGATGCCGTTCGCGGGCACACTGCCGCAGTACCATAGACAAGGGATGATGCGCCGCCTTGTCAATGCCATCGACAAGGTTGCCACAACACACACACACACACACACACACACACAGAGATGCACGAAACACTACATGTGTTCCTCCATCTATTATATCATTTGTAAGTTTTGCACTGATGCATGTGCATCTCTTGTGTCGTCAGGTGCTAGAATCGGTGCAGGTGGAGAATTTGGTGATCTCGGCGGTGGCCGAGGTAGTGGACACATGGAAGAAGTTTGGCTTCGTGCCCGTGGACCCACAGCTGAGAGATGAGGCCAAGAGGCTCAGCATGGTCACCATTGCCGGCACCATCCTACTCCAGAAGCCCATCGTCCAGCAGCAGGTGTTGCCGATAACCGAGGGCGAGCTGGCGTTCCTGGAGATGACCTGGCCGCTCTGCAGCTTCGTCGACCTCTTGACCGGGATCGCGTCCCCGCAGCCGCCATATGCTGATCCCGTGGCTGTTGCCGTGAGGGGGGCGGGCGGCAGTACCGGCGAGGCATAGGTACGCCGCGGCCCCATGCAGCACTTTGGCGTGAACAAATGATCATGACGGCATTTTTCCGAAGAATTTGTTGTGTTTCTGTATTTGACAATTGAAGTTTATACTTCATAGTTTACATACCGTTTGTTTTAGAAAGTCAGAAGAATGGACCGATCACTCCGAAATTTTGACATTTGGAATTTACTTACATATCTTAGACATGGTTCGGGAATTTCAGTGTATGCGTATGTTATCATGGGATCTATAAGTTTTTGGATGACAAGGAATCGTATTTTTCTGTTGTTGATTGTTGCGGTGGTTTTTTACTAGTGAGATTCTTGGTATGGTAGGTACCTTGCATGTGCTCCCTCTGAACGATCTTATATTTATTTACAGAGGGAGTACTTAAACAGGATGGGCTCCTGGAAAATGAACGACACGGCTTCTTTCTTCCTAGTTGCAGGTTGTTGACACAGCCTTACTCAGCATCTCTTGTGGGCATGATTCTTGTACTTCTGTTTTGGTTGATGTGTGATTTTCTGTTTTGGATCTAGTTCATCAAGAAAGAAATAGTCGTGTTCTTTGTTCTATTGCAAGCCCAAGATAAAAAATCATGGTACGTACTCGCCCTATCGCCACCTCGGTCTGCATCCGTCAACAAATGAAATTAGAGGGTTATAAGGACTGGTTGAACGGAAGAATGATGCACGGTTCTTTCTTAATGGCAAACTTATACTAGTGAGGTCATTAGAATTTTGTTTTTGGTGAATGGAGAATTCCATTGATCAAGTAGGTTCGGTTTGATTTTCCACCTTCAGGCGTAAATTTCATTTTCCAATTCCCCTGACCATGCACCTGGGAAGGATCTGAAGCTGGCGTTCACAAGTCCGGCCTCTACTCAGGACTGTTGTTGGTCTCCGTCCCGTGAGGCGACGCTGTCAAAGAATCTAGGAGGTCTTGCTCCCATGTCTTTGTAGGAACGTACTGCTGCTCTGTTAATCCTTTTGCTTGCCTGTGTGCAGCATTCCCTGTGATGTTTGGTGAAAAATAGTCTGGTTGCACCACCATGTAGATCCTAGCTTTTACTTTTTCTGTCTTTTAAGTGTTGCAAAACTCGGCAGCCTTGGGCTGAGACCTTTATATCAAGCTGGTTTCGTTTTTCTATGAGAAATGGACCGGGGAGGTTGCCTCCCTGCTCATAAAAAAAAGTAGGTTCAGTACAATCAGCAGCACAAAGGGCCAGTGTCTGGGCCAGACGAAGCGACACAACAGTACGAATTGGGTGGTGTGTAATTGTCCTAGCTTATGGCTAACTCCATTTTGCTCCCGGTGAATAGCTTCAATGCAAGTCCTTCCTTCGGTTGCTCGGCCGGCCCTTCGTTTCATAATCAGGTCCACCAATTGGGAATGATCCACTGCCGTGCTCCAGATCATGGCGGCCGCCTCCCCACTGTCTCAACAATGACCGGTGTTGTTTTCTATTAAGTATTTATTATTTACTAATAAAACTAGATGATGCCGCGCGTTGCTGCGAAAATTTGTCACGGAAATCTGTCACAGATTTTCATGACAAATTTCGACAACTCAAAGAAGTTGCTGTGGAAATTTGTCGCAGCTTTTCAAAGTAACATCGACATCTCAAAGAAGAAAATAAATTGAATCAATAAAATGATAGATTTCATATATAGGCAGTGGTTGAAATTTATTGTTGGTATACTATACCGTATGATAAGACGGTATCAGTTTGTAGCATGAACCATATATTGTATGATAAAACTATAGCAGTATGTAGCATGAACCATATTCTTACATGATCTATTTGATGTTTGTTTGTATAAATGCCTTCTTCGGTTAGTACAACAAGGATATACGGTATGCCATTGTTGTCATACTCAACAATGTATCCAGCAGATGAGAATGGATGGTCACCAGACAGTGGGCTAGTGATTTGTTCAGGCTTTTTTTTTTTGCGGGAGAAATTCAGGCTTTAACTCATGTTTGAAAGTTATGAATACTGTGTCTTTTATGCTCTTCATATTTGCAAATGCATCTGTGTATTTCTTTTGAGCTTCTCTTATTGAAGCTGCGGTAGAACATGGTATTGTTTGCATAATTAGGTGGCGTCCTGGATAAGAATATGTATATATTGTCCATCAGGGTAAGAAGTGAAATGAAATACTTTCAGTAGAAGTACATGCTCTCTCGGTTGTCTATTTGTACTGGCTGTTGACCTGTGGTTTGAAAGATAAGTGGCAGCTAAAAATGCGACAACAAGATGTCATATAGATGTGTGTGTTGTAGTGGTAAGTTGTTTTGCTGCTTACCAAATGAGTCCAAATAAAATGCAGTGTTACTTGTTGCTTACCGAACAAAATAAAATAAAATGCACACTTACTTGAAAGCTGCTGTACAAATTAAATAAATGGTGTACATCCATGATTTTCTATACGATAGAGATGAACAGTTAATACATCCACAAAACGAAAAATGGTGATAATGTCAGAATATTTAAGAAACATGTTCAAATTAATGGTAGTATTACCCGCAAAAAAAAAAATGGTAGTACCGAAAATTCATAAGCTCCTTGCGCTGGTCCAAGTCTGTATTTCAGACTTTTTCAGTACACCAAACAACTGACGGGATGAAAAGAAGGAGAAGTTTTATTACACCGGAGCAGTTCTTGATGAGAAACCAAATTAATATGATTTATTCTATTGAACAGTTATTTTAATCCAGGACCCTAGTAGGCACATATTGACATCCTGACGGCCGGGAATCCAAACTGAGATGGTTCATCCGCTTGTGAAATTAGTAGACGTCTTAGCTGATGGCTATATATGGTGTTCCCTCTATTTTTCAGAATCATCATGATGCTAAGTTGTTAACTGTTATAGCTCAGTATCAGCCCCTTGTGATCTGTTGCCATCACTGACAGGTTCTAACACAAGAGACTGGAACCAGAGTAATACCAATCAAGCTTTATTGTAGCCTTGTAGGTCACGATCAGCGCTTATTTAAGCGCTGCACGCGCGCGCGGTAGGGGCTGATGGCCGACAAACACGCGCGCCTGCATACGCTATACGACCGTGCGCAACATCACACATGCTTACATACATACACATCGTAGTATGATGGGTACGTGTAACCAGCACAGCGTACGCCTAGTCATCGGCCCTGACGACGAAGTTCTCCT
>CBMN010150564.1:0-10439 GCA_000582825.1 Hordeum pubiflorum | reverse complement strand
ATCGAAGATTCTGTCCTATATGTTATGAGATTCAGATATAATATGTCGAGATTATTGAAGAATCTTTCTTATATGATTAGCGGATATAATATGCGTTCTGATATTCTATCGCTCAGGACCTTCTCGGGCTGGCGAGGCTATCCTGTACTGCTGGTTGCTTCTGCGGTTGTGTGATCCTACTCGGTAGTAGGTATATTAGGAGCCCTGGGCTCCCTTTAGCTATAGAAAGCCCCACCCAGCCGACCGGACCACACCTGGTCGGGGGGACCAACCCGGGTTAACCAGACAAGACCCGGTCCCCACCCCGCGACCCGCAACGACCCGGCGCCTTTTCGTATCCCGCATGGTCCGAGATTCTCGGACATCCCCCGTCGGATAGAGCAACCGACCCCCACCAAATCTTCCATTCCATATCCATTCGCATAAACCGCGTCTCTCTCCGCTCCCCCGCTCCCACTCGCCGCATCCAGCGCCGTCGCCATCTCCGCCAACACCCCCGTCGGCTCGTCCCTTCACCGTTGCCGTCCACCTCCCGCGGCCGACGCCTTCATCGCCGTCGCCATCTGCGCCGACACCCCCGTCCGCGGAGCAGTCCGCCGACGCCCGCCGTCATCCCCACACCGCCGTCGTCCCCAACCCGCGGCCCCCGACGCGCGCCGTTGCCCAGTTCGCCCCCAACCTGCGGCCGACGCGCGCCGCTGCCACCGCCTTCGGCCTCCCTCTCCGGCGACCCCTCCAGATCCACCTCGACGCAGCCAGCCCTCTCCACTCCTGCTCCACCCAAAAAAGTAAGATCAATCTCCGAATGTAGTTGCATTTATTCATCAATCTACCCTCCGATGATCGGATAGTTCAACCTAGCGTGAATCTACCGCAGTAGTTGCATTTATTGGGTTGACATCTTTCTGCTATGAATCAACAATTGCTGCATATGGCATTCATTGATTTTGGTCAACATTCACAACAATAGCGATTGCAGAATGAGTTTTATCCACTTCCACGTAGCTATTTACGCATCTCAGTTCTATAGCCAACGCGTGGATGATGCTGGCAGTGACAAAAGGGTTGAACATTAGTTGTTTTTTGACAAATTATATGATTTTTATTACAGATTGTTAAGAGTTTTATGCACCATTTTTATAGATGATTATGCATTCCATACAAAACCATTTGCCGGCTGCGGCGGTGATAAACGGTGCACTGTTAGTTGATTGTAAGCAGATTATACGATGTTTATTACACATTGGTTAAATTTTTATTCACATTTGCATGGATATTTATGCATACCGTCGGACCAATAACACGCGTGAAATCATCAGGTTATTTGATTTATGCAAACACAAACAGGTTTTTATGTATATGCAGTAACATTTTTTTTCCATTTCAATGCATTTATGCACCGGATGTAACTCTTCTAACCACTACCTGCATTTTTTGCTAGGCCAGCAATGAAGAAGGATGTTCGGACTGCGAGGAATGAGGACACAAGCGACGACGAAGGAGATTTCGTGCCCCCGGCCAAGAAGCCCCGGACGTCCCATGCCAAAGTTCCCAAGAAAGATGCCACCAGGAAGGGGAAGCGGAAGGACTCTGACAAACCGGTAGTGTATCTACATTTTTATTCTCTCCCCATCAGCAATTTATGCATGTAAATGCAAATGTTTATGCAATACAAAGCAAATCTTTACTCCAGAATGTGAGGTGCACCGTACAAAATTTTATCACAAGCTTTTCGCTCGCAATTATAAACATTTTACTGACATGCTCCTCTCATTTTGTTGTTGTCTCAGATTGTCCAGAAGCTTAATGTCCGATGCATCCCTGGTGATGTCATCCAAACATTGCAACTGATGAGCGGAAGGCAGCATGTAGTTGTGGGCGCGCGAGGGTTCGACCCAAATCCTCGAGATGATTGCTGATGGATTGGGGAGCCGGTCTCTCCTTCGTTGGCTCATGGACAAGCTGGACCCTGCCAGCATGACGCTCCGCCCTGGCCCCGGGAAGGAGCTCCGGATCACAAAGGAGACCGTCCGCCTCATCCTCGGGCTCCCCAATGCTGGTGGAGGGAAGCCATTCACAAATTACCAGAGCGAGGTCGAAGCTGCCGACAGTCTCAGGGCTGAGCTTGGCCTCCCTCGCAAGGCCCCAATCTCCATACAATTTCTGCAGGACCGACTACGCGCCGGGAACGACGATCCCCTGTCTATCAGATGTTTTTTCTTGATCCTGTTCAACCGCTTGCTCTTCCCCACCTCCAGCTGGAACATCAGTAATACCGAGGTGTTGATGACTGAACAAATTGACAGTTTCCCGGACATTGATGTCTGCCAGCTTGTGTTCAATGACATGTGCAAAGCCGCCAGGGCATGGCACACAAGAGATCACACTAAGGAGTCGACAACGATATCCGGCTGCGCACTTTTGATTATGGTAATCTGAAATTCGTCTCTGTTTTTTTTTACGCTAACAGCATGCTGTGTTTCATCATCTCAGTTACTATTTTTACGCCGTGGCTCATGCTATTTTATGCAACCAGTGTACATCATTTATGCATTTATCTCTGCACGTGCCACGGATCAGGGACCTTCTTAGGGATAAGGTCCGCTCTCTTCCCAGGCGTGTTCGCGACGAATTTGATGACCTTTTCCATACTTATGATGCGGAGGTGGACGCATATTGCGAGACAATGCAGAAAAGCCATCAGCGGTTAGTACAGAAGCAGATTGACCTTGCTGACAGCTTTTCTGACATGATCAACAAGGTCCTCGCTGCCCTCAAAGGAGCCGGCGATGCAGGCCCCTCCAATGATCACGGCAGCGTCCCCGACCCTGAACCATCACCCTTGCGTCAGCGCTCAAACCCATCCATTCACATCTGTTGTTACTTTTTCTCACAGGTTCCTTTACTGACACCATATTATTTCTCTGCTGGTTCAGAGCACGATGCACAGGCGGACACGATGACGGATACGCAGCTCGGGGAGGACAGACAAGAGGAACCCCTCACGGACACTCAGTTGGAGCAGACCATACAGAGCATTTACGACAGACAGCGCCAACAGCGAAGTGCGTTAGAGCACGATCCCGACGACAGCACGCAACCACCTCCTGCCGCCGACCAGGGTGCACCCATCAACACATCTGTTGATCGTGCTTCAGAACAGGCATGACACAAACTAAATCTGATCATTTATGCTATCTGCAGCCACCTTTTACGCATATCAGGCAATAGTTTTATGCAAAATGTTCTCAATGCAGTCATATTTTCCTCCACCGTCTTCTTTTATTTATATTTCTGATAACTTTTACTCACATTTCTATATCACTTTATGGCCCATGTAATCAGCGACAGACTAGCGATTCTCGTCCGCCGCCCAAGTTTGATGTCACACCCAATCCTGTAAGTGCGATCTAAACTTGTCCCTCATTTGCCTCAGTTATCATAGATTCTCAACCGTTACAACGCTTGTTTGTTCAGGTTGGAACCTGTACTGGACACAAGCTTGGGCCCCAGTTTGACAAGACCCCACTTGGCCCTGTTAGTTCTCCCACTTACATGTCTCTACGCTATGTACCTAATCCATTTTACGACATCTTTATGCGAAGATCACTTGTCTTGTTTTTCAATGTCACCAGGATTCTTCTACGATCCACAAACCAGAGCAATCCACCGGCCACACACGAGCCCCTTCAGCTATCGACCTTGCACGCGCCCTCCGTTGTTTCGTGTCCACCGCAGACGAAGGAGCCCCGGAACTGTATGACATGCGGTCTCTCTATCTGATCATTTAGGCTCCCTGCCATCAATTTTTATGCATTCCAACATTAGTTTTATGCAAACATTTTTCCATGCAGTCCCCTTTTCCATCACCTACAGTTTTATTCACACTAATAGTTTTATGCCAAATTAGTACCTGTTTCTCCCAGCTCCAATTGACCCTTTGCGTGTTTTTTCCGCCCCCCGCAGGCAGCTGATGGAATATGGCCGTTTCGGGGGATTCGCTTATGATGCTAAGGAATCTTTTGAAAACAACGGATCTCTCGAGAACTTCTACATGCAAGCATTCATCGATTGTGTGCGCCACGACGATGTCTCACACCTCCCTGCACCCATCACAGACCGGTTGATCCTTGACGTCGATGTCGGGGTACACACTCAATTTCAACGTCCATTGCAGCTGCGTCCCCACCCGAGCTAACCTTGTGTTTTGTCTCAGGCTTTAATAAACACAGAAGAGCAAGAAAGGAACAGCAAAAACAAGGCTGGCTTCAAGCCTGAAGTGTTACATGAATACCTTCAACGGACCGTGCCATAGGCTACTGGACTCATTGGACGCAAATCGGTACCCCTTCCCCCCTGTCTCTTCCCTACTACAAACATATAAATGCAAACCTGTAAACAAGTTTATGCACCTTTCTCGAATTTTTTATGCACAAATATACACAAAATTACACCACCTTTTTGTGGCCGCCAATTGTTTATGCACTTGCCCATGTCTCTTATATGCAGATTATGCTCCCACTGCTGCACCGAGGGCACTGGTCTCTGTACGTCATCAACCTAGTGAGGAAGTGCATAGACATATATGACTCCAATCCCTATGGGCCAGACCTGGGCGGCACGACATGGAAGGCACACCACTGCAACATGGTGGAGGCCGGTGGGAAGAGAACTGCATGGTGCAAGCTCATGATGACCAGGCTTAACAAGGGTCTGCAGGCAGCGCGACCAAACTGTGGCATTCCCAAGTTTGGCAATTGGAAGATTGATATATCCACCGACTGTCGCACCATGAATCCTGGGTCCAACGACTGCGGTTTCTTCGTGACAAGATTTATCCAGCTATATGATTACAGCAGTGGCGGGCTCCTCCAATGGAATTGGCCGGTGAGTCTCACGCTAGCTGCATAGCTTATTACGCTTTTGTTCCGAAAAAATTATGCAGATCACTAGTGTTTTTTTATGATAAACTAGATGTCTATGTTTTCCAAAACACACACCTCATGTTATCCACCTGACACTAACCTAATTGTAGGAGGACGATGGGGACCTTCGATCATTACTGCTGTAGTATCTGACGTTCCACCCCATGAACCAGTTGGCGGAGCTGCCTCCGAAGATTGAGAGATTCAGGCCTCCAAGAGTGTAGCAAGCATCAAGACTAGGACTATCATAGTTGGCCAAGAACGAAATTTTGAATGACCAGAAACAATTTATGTTACCTAGCTAGTTCATTTGCTTAGCACGTATGTTGGCAAACTATCGCTCATCCTTGTATTTTGGACATCGCTATTTCGTATGCGTGTCTTGCGGACGTTGGGTCACGCCACTTTCTGTTATGTGACCATGTCGATGAACTAGTTGCACAATTGTATTAACCTTTTAACATGGTGTTCTCACATGATCTTACGCATTACCATACGTATTTGATACGAAAGAATTATGCAATTTTATGCTTACTCCATGCCAGGACACAATTGTGTTATAATGCTTGATTTACCTGGATGAGTCACGCTACAAGACCTTGTGTCACTCTTTCTATCCATTTTTCAGGATACATTTACGCAAACTCATGTAAAAAAATTGCTCCATCCTGCATCCATACCCCGTGCCTTCTTTTTTGCAAAACGGTGGTATGTTGCTATATCTTACGCACCTCCCTTACACATTTTATGCAGTTAAATGCATGTATTTACGCTGCATGTGTTCATACCACATGGACTAGGCAGGAGACTTTTGGGTCCTGCGCACCACATCGATTGCGCATTCACAATATTCAGACATTTTGTTTTTATTCAAACCAACAATGTGTGACAAGAACAACCGCGTAACTCTACATACCAAACCTGGATTCAATTTTCATACTAAACATTCCTGCTCCGTAGGACCCGAGTGCTAAGCTGCTCCCATGATGAAGATACCGATGATTGCTTTACCTGGATGAGACACGGTACAATACCTTATGTAATTTTTTTTATCCATTTTCCATTTTAGCTTTACGCAAAAACACTTATAGCTGGATGAGACACGCTACAATACCCTATGTACACATTTTTATTCATTTTCCATAGTAGATTTACACAAAATCACATAAAAAATTACTCAACCCATGCAACCATACCCCGTGCATTCTTCTTTTGCACAACTGTGGTATGTTGCCAATCCTTACGCACTTCACTAACATATTTTATGCAATTACATTCATGACTATACGCTGCATGTGTTCATACCACATGGACTAGGCAGAAGAATTTTGGTTCCTGCTCACCACATCGATTACGCATTCACAATATTTTGACAGTTTGTCGTTATTCAAACCAACAATGTTCCTCGAACCTGCTAAACCTTCCTGCTCCGTACGATCCGAGTGCTAAGCTGCAGACCACCATCTTCCTCCGCGGAACCTTCCGTCTACATGTCGCTGTCATCTAGATCTTCATCATCGGACAAATCCACCCTCCGCTTCTTGCTCGTCGACGTCTCGTTCCAATGAGTTGCTGATATAGCACTCTTGTTCCTCGAACCAGGAGGCCGCCCCCTTTTCCGACCAACCATATTCGCCAAACGCACCCTATTTTCTTCCAACGTCAGGCACGTCCGGCTGTTGTGTCCATCCGCAATACCACACTTCTTGCACCTCCTATTCTTTTTCTTCTCCCCCTTTGCTCCTAGCTTCATGACCCTCGCCTCATTCTCCTTTATAGTCCTGCCCTTCGGCTTCGCCCGGTCGGGTTTCTCCAAGCTAATCTCCTCCATAGAATAGCTTAGTCTCTACGTTTCGAGAGCATTCAAATTGTCAAAACAACTAAATACATCACCGCATTTACAGAAACCCATCATCTTTCACCATCCTTACCTTCATAGGTTCGATTTCATCACGCGGTTGGGTATCCTGGCCACTGCCACCATTTACGACGGCGTCACCTGCGTCGGTATTCTATAAACAAAAACAATAGGTTACAAGAAACATTGGCATATAACTAGTTGCATGCCAAATAATCAACCCAAAACAACCACGCTACCTGTTGTTCATCGCCGGCGCTCGTGCCATCTTGCATAGCCAACATATCCCCTTGGTTTTCCTGTCATCATACGAACGTGTCACACACATTATGATCACTTTTTACGACATTTTTAGATTCATACATGGCATCGTGACAAAAAAATACGATAATCCACCGAATTGCAGATACATCCCCACATACCGACACCCCCCAATCTGGCTGAACTGCCGTGCGTTGACCTCATCTTTCACCCGCTGTTGCAACATCCACCTACATTTACGCCAAGACATTAATAGATTATGCCCGCCTTTCCGACAAAATAAAAAAGAAACAGGACACCAGTTTACCCCACATAGTTACCTGGCAATCTACCCCGCGATCAGTATTTATGCAATTTCCTTCGCAGTTTATGTCTGGCTCCACACGTTCCATATCCTCTATGAGCTTGTCCAATACAACCAGTGCCATATTTTTCCTAGCATCCGACAACCCAGAAAGCTTGACCACCTTCATTGTTTTTAACATCACCACATTCCGCCTGCCCAACGCGGTTTCGCCATCCTTACCCTGCATTTTCCTGTCTTCCTTATCAAAAAGGACATCTACCTTCACCGAGGTCGTATATCGCCGCATCACGTAGTCCTTTGGTATCTTCTCAATCTGAAGGTGCGTAAAAGCTTTTAACAGGTGCACGCATAACAGCCCTACAGTCATCCGGAACACCACAATTCATTCACACAGCATATAAATCTATATCACTACAAATCATCCAAAACGACGGCACCATACCCGTGTGCTCCCATTGCTTGCACTCACAAAAGTACTTCCCAGCTTCCACGTCCGCCTTTACTTTGAACTGGTGTTGCCCCCACACTATTTTATTAGACCGACTAGTATGCTGCACCAGGTAATCGTCCGGCTCGCCATCAGGGTCACGTACTATTTTGTACGCAGTCGAGTATTTCATTGACTCATCGAACCTATTCATAACAGCCCTTGTGTAGGCCCTCGCCACCCTTATTTCAAATGGGTACAGCGTGCTAGTCTCCTTTTGCCCCTGCCAATTACGCAGATTCATATATATATATCAGCATAACTATAAACCATGAATTGCATAAAATCAAACATATTACTGCATAAAACTTCATAAAAGCACAGCAAGGCACGAGTGACCAAACACCTTGAATGCTAGTGCTTCAGCAGCCTCTTTCATCTTCCTCTCGTGAATCATCTTCATCATCTGCTTAGCAAACTCATGTAAAGGGGTGTTCGCGTCGACATGGGAGTTCTTCACTATTTTGTTCATGCTCTCGCTGCGTTGAGTAGACACCATTACGCCACGGAAATCTTGTTTGAAAAAGGCCGGTATCCATTCCTTTCGGATCTCATATAACTGTTTGAGTGTGGTGTCATCGCGCAAGCTGAATTTATCAAGCATCATATCCCAAGCAGCCTCAAACTCAATCGGCGTCAAAGGATGATGGATTATAGACTGAAACTTTGCCTTGAAGTCTTCTCCTCAAACCTTCTGTACAATTCATTCAAAAATACCCTAAACCTGTTCTGGACGTGCCACAGACACAATCAGTGGGTTGTGTTTGGGAAGACCCTCCCCAGTGCAACCGGCATCGCCGGGTCTTGATCTGCATAAACGCATACCACATGGCTAATGACAACATCCAAATCGCATAAACGTGAAAGCAGAACAGCATATTTTTTGACACTATTCTGTATAAATTATACCTGTCAGCATCACCCTCGGCCCGTCACCGCCCATACACGTCTTGAACGCATTGAACGCCCATTCGAATGTCTCGATGGTCTCATCCCGCAACAGAACGAACCCAAATGTAGTGCACTGTAGGTGGTTGTTCGCACCGACAAACATCCCAAGAGGTTTGTCATATAGATTAGTCTTATGCGTGGTATCAAACGTCACCGCATCTCCAAAATCAGCATATTCACCCTGCTGGCTTGCGTGAGACCAGAATATGCTTTTTATCTTCCCATCGTCGTCCAGCTGAAAATCACAAAAGAATTGTGGATTTTCCTTTCTACATTCTGTAAAGAAAGCTAGAAGCTTGGCCACGTCATCGGTGTTTTTCTCTCTTCGCCTCGCCGCACCCCTGTGAACAATCAATCAGCAAACATTGTGTTTGACAAAAAAAACAGCGTAAAAACATAGTGCAACTCACATGTTCTTTACGTCTTGTGATGTAACTGGAACGAACTCAGGCCCTCCATGCATTTCGGTCACAAGGTCCATAATGCAGTGTTGCGGCACCCTGCTATCTTGCATTGCTCCTATAAACTCCATGTACGCCGGATCATGCGACTTGTTGCAAAAAAGCCGGTCCTTCTCCGCTTTATCCGTAATGAAGGCATGATTATGCTCTAGGTGCAAGACATCTATCCGTACTGAGATGACTTTTTCTCCAGCATCATCGAAAATAAATTTCAGCTTCATCCCAGCTTTGCACCCCGTCCGCATGGACGTTGTTTTACGCACTTTTGGATTATCCACCGTCCTTTGCAAACATTTTCCCTCCTTCGAACAGTTCAGCCACTTACAGTTTTTCCTCTCCCTATACTTTTTCACCGGAAAACCGACTTCATATGCATATTTCAGATAGAATTTATGCGCCTCGTCGACACTACTAAACACCATGCCGATTGCAGGAACTAGACTTGGATCAATAGTATCTGGCTGCATGAAAACACAAACCCATGGACCCAATTATGCATCTGCAACGTTCGATTACGCATATAATCAAATCCCGCACACTCACATGGCTTTGCTGAAAATGCGACGTGTCCATCTCAGCCGAACCAATGGTCATCATTGGCGCACGTTGGCCCACCCTGCCCGGTTCCACATAGTCGATCTCCTCGCAGCCAGGAGCACGCAGATCGGCCGGCGGCGTAGTCAACGCCCTCGTCGGCGACGCCCGACCAGGAGGAATTGCGTAAATGGCAGCCGCAGCGTCCGGCGTCGATCGCCCGTGCACCGGCGGCGTTGCCATGGCCGCAGTTCCGAGAGTTTTTTGGGAACAAAATATCGTAAAAAACCCTGCCGATCTCTTGACACGCGCCGACGTCCACATCTACTGGAAAGCGACACATACGGAAACGGCCCGCCAATCATGCTTCGTTACGCGAAATCCCCCACACCGGCATAAAAACCAGCTTTTTACGCATACTCACGCTCCTGTTTACGCGGTTGTGAATAAGATTTTACGCTGAATCGCAGCCGCAACCTCCTGGACCGTTTGCGGTCCCTCGGGCCGACTCGCACAGGATACCGGTATGCTCGGCAGATATACGGTACTCAGACCGGGATATCGCCTTCGTATGAGATATTCTGCGGGTATAATATTAGCTTTTGTCTTCTTGCGATTAGCGATATGCTTAAAATATTGCCTGGTTAGAAATCTG
>CBMN010150524.1:0-10039 GCA_000582825.1 Hordeum pubiflorum | reverse complement strand
CACAGATCCGCGTTGGTGATCGACGACGGGGACCTCCATCCACCGTGTCCGGCCATTGGGAGGAGAAGGGCGGCAGGAAACTGCGGGGGGAGGAAGGAGAAGAGGCGGGAGTCAGAAGAGAGAGTGAACACATTTTTTACTCCACCGCCGAGCGGTTGATCCGGGCTGGAGAATAATTTTTCCTCCTCTACAGTGGATTAGGGTTTGGTTAGGTGGGTGTCAGAGGAGTAAAACCGACTTTTTGCTCCTCTAACACCGAATAGGGGTTCAGTTAAAAATGCCCTTAGGTGTGTAGAATGTGCAGATGTATTGTCTCCTCGGACCCCAGGCCTTGGGCCTAGGCGGTCGCCCGGGCCCTTCAGCAGCGAGCCGGCTATCTCTCTCGTCGACTTACCAAATTTAGTGTAGATCACATCATTGCTGTCAAAAAAAAAAGTGTAGATCACATCATGTCATCACTACAGTAGTATTTATGCGCCGCCAGTGTCATAGTGCCGTTAGCCGTCGCTATGAGCCGATGGTAGTAACATCCGCCTTGAAGCCTAAATTGTATATGAAGACCTCCAGTGGAAGTCTCTTCGCGCACTATGATTTAACCCGAAAGTGACCTGTCACCAAGAAATGATTAATATGTGGAAAACGATCTTTTCATGTTTGTCTAAGATGGATTCAATTCATTGCAGTGAAGCAAATTCTTCCTAGTTTTTTTTCTTCAACTTGTAAACAAAATTGACGGCGCAACTCCACTCCATCATTAAGATGGATTCAGGTCAAAGATGAATATCTTCACTGCAATCTGCAACAAGCAGAAAACACGAGAGAAATTGATTCACTGCAAAAACAAATGAGGTGACACCGACATAGTAAAATGATACTCCATAATTTTGTTGATCATGCAATCCATCTTAATTTCTGACCTGTTTCTAATATATCCGCTGGAGGACCGTCCAACTTGGACCTGAAGGACAGCACATATATACATGATCTGAAATCCACGTCCACGTACTGCGACGTCGCAGCTTCCTAATTAAGGACCAAAGCAGTAAGGGCGCACTCCATGAAATAGCGAGAGTAGGTGGCAAGCGCCGAATACAATTTAATCCGGTTGGAACGACACCCGTTTAGTGATGATAGTGGCATGTCATCCTTTCTCACACGAAAGCTACGACCGATCTGCAGACGCAACCTGCACCGAACGGTCGATGTATATGGCCTCTTCGCCCAAGTCCAGCTCTAACATAGTCAAGTAGCAGCTATCACACGTACATAATTAACTTGAGTTCTAATTACTTGTGCATTTCTCCAACCTCAAACCGTATAACGATATGCTAGTATAATATAAGAACGGAAGTGCTATAAGAAAGGTTAAGTACACAAGTAATCCATGGGTTCAACACGTGCACTAGCCGTGAGGCCAGGCTAAGAGGTCGCCATGGCACTGAGCTGGATTGATGAACCGAGGCATTGATGGTGGGTGGTGGCTAACTACCCTCGACCCGTGGCTAGGTCACACGGTCCATGCGCACCGGCAACTCAACGGTAGGTGATGCGCGCTTGTGTATTTATACCTGCAGGTTCAGGGTTAAAATGCACCCACTCAAGTACCACTGCCACTACCACAGTTCTCTTTGTCTCTACTGCTTTCAGGAGTTCTTCGGAAGGATGGGCTCCAAGATGCTTCTGGTCACCGCTCTCTTGCTGGGCATAGCGTCTCAGAGCTGTGCCACCAGGAGCCTTGACGGAAACCACTTGGCTGATCAGAAGTGTATGTATTAGTTCTAGATCTCTTGGTCCCGTGCTTACCTTGTTGCATTATATGCTACTACTACCACCACGTACTTTTGCTGATCACGAGGCACCCTGTGTATCTGTCGATCTCAACATGCAGACGGTGGCGGCGGGTACGGAGGTGGCGGTGGTGGCTCCGGAGGTGGTGGGGGTTACGGAGGAGGTGGCAGCGGCGGTGGGGGTGGCTACGGAGGAGGAGGCGGCGGCGGTGGCTACGGAGGAGGAGGCGGCGGTTACACACCGACGCCAACACCGTCGACGCCCAGCCACAGCGGATCCTGCGAGTAAGGCAAACGTACCGCTAATTGATCTGCTAAACATCAAACAACAGATCACAGATTCAAAGCTCAAAAAACAAACTGTTGTGAGTGTAACCCTGCATCTTCACGCGTGTGCGCAGCTACTGGAAGGGCCACCCGGAGAAGATCATCGACTGCATCGGCAGCCTGGGCAGCATCCTGGGCTCTCTCGGCGAGGTGTGCCACGCCTTCTTCGGCAGCAAGGTCCACACCCTGCAGGACGCGCTGTGCAACACCCGGACCGACTGCTACGGCGACCTGCTGCGCGAGGGCGCCGCCGCCTACATCAACGCCATCGCCGCCAAGAAGGAGAAGTTCGCCTACACCGCCTACCAGGTGAAGGAGTGCGTCGCCGTCGGGCTCACCTCCGAGATCGCCGCCGCTGCGCAGGCCGCCATGTTGAAGAAGGCCAACTACGCCTGCCACTACTAGGCTCGGCTACCTGCCGCCCCAGCTGGTAGTCGTCGGTGGCTAAATAAGTCCATCCATGCACGTGTCGTGCATGTTTTCATGCAGTTCCCGGATGCGCGCGCGCGTGTCCTCCGCTAAGCCTTTATGTGTGTGCTTGCCGTTTGATGATGCATGCCATGCCGGCTCGTATATGTAGTGATGCTTTGCTTGCTTTTTCTTATCGTCGCTGGTGATGTAAGAATAATCTGATTTGATGAGTTATTATTACTGAAAGATATATGCATGATCGTTACCTTTGTTCAGTTTTTTTGTTTGTTTTTGTTTTTGGTTGCGGGGAATCTTTGTTCAATGATAAAAGACACGAGAACACCTTACTGATCGTGAGTTGGGACACAAGCGCTCATACATGCGTGCATATACTCATCCCTATAAACGTATACATAGTGAATAGGTTTTAAATAGGAAGTCAACATTTTTAAACACTTTTTGAACATTTATTTAAAATTTCATAAATTTAAAATGGCATGCATTTCTTAATATGCTATGGATATTTTACTTCATGATTTTCCTTTAAATTTCAAGGAAACATATTTTTAAACCAACACACAATTTTAATTGCCATGAACAATTTTTCAATTGTACGAACGGTATATAAAAATTATTCTAAATTGTTTAATGATACATACAGTTTTCTATATTGTATGACAATTTGTAAATTGCACAAATAATTATTAAATGTGTTCATCGATATTTATTTAAAATACAAGTAGTATGTTTTACATATATATATTTCGGAATATAAATAAAATTAAAACAGATAAAAGGAAAAAAAATGCAAGCTCCCTCCTGGAGCTCCTATAGGGCACCATCTGGCGCCAGTTGAGCATTTTAGCGGCCACGCGCCGCCTTCCGTGCGCCGGCACAAGAAGAAGGCCAATGCTTGGCTAGTTTCCTTTGTTGCTCGATCATGATGACGGGTCAACCGTTTCTGACGAAAACAATATTTGAAAAGTGACTTAAAAAATATCCATGGATTTCAAAAAAGCAAACTTCGAAAAAAATTCATCAATTTTGCAAAAATTTCATCGAATTTAAAAAAAGGTTCATCGATTCTTAAAAAGGATCACCAAAATTGAAAAACAGTTCATTGATTTTTTTTAAAGTTCATCATTTTTTGAAATATTATTGATTTGAAAAAGTTTCACACATTTAAGAAACGGAACAAGAAATAGGAAAAAAATAAAACATAGAAGACATAGGGGGAATTTACTATATGTAGAAAAACGTAAAAAAAGAAGAAGTAGTTATTCATAAGCATCAAGATGACCTAGTGGTAGCGGTTCCCTCGCAACGAAGAGATCGCGACTTCGAGCCTTGTCCCTCGCACTCTCACACCTTTTCTGAAGTCTTAAACAGAAAGAAAAAAGGTAAATGGGACGACGCCAAGCAAGGGGGGCGTGTGCGCCAGTTTGCAGGATTTGCCACCCGCTCCACTCGAAGCACACAAGTGCAATGTAAAAAGCAGCAACGAATTGGGTGAGCCGCAGAAAATTATTTGTGAATTTTAAAAATGTTCGTGTATATAAAAAAAGGCTTGTGATTTCAACAAAATTTGATTTAAATACATGTGTGAATTTTGAAATGTTTGCAAATTTTAAAATGTTCTCAAATTTCAAAAAAAAAGTTCAAGAATTATAAAAAAAATAAACTTAAAGAAATGTTCGGAAATCTAAATATATGCATGCATTTTGAAATGTATGCAAACTTGTAAAAATGTTCTCAAATCTTCTAAATGTTTAGGAATGTGAACATTGTTCATGAATTTTGAAAAATGTTCACAAACTTGAAAATGGTTTACAACTTACAAAAAAGATTCACAAATTTGAAAAAAAATGTTATGTTTTTACGAAATGTGGGCAAAGTAAAAAATGTTCATGAATTCAAAAAAAATTGTAAATCAAAAAGAGAAAAATGGAAACACGGAAAGAAACGAGAATTAAAGAAAACAAAATATAATTAAACAAAAATAAAAACCGAAGTAACGAGAGAAATAAATTGAAATAGAAAGAAAGAAAAAGAAGAAGAAATCTGCATTGCTAAAAAAATCAATTTTCTGGAACCTTCGTAAACTAGGCAGAAGGATCCAGAAGCTTCCTAAAACCGGCTTTTAGTTCCTAACCATATATATTGGCGCGCCTAAAATGGTTCGGCCTAGTAGAGCATTTTAGTGGGTGATCATGTTGGTATCGCTCGCAAAGAGCAATACACATTTGGATAATCGCTATTGTGGCTCGTTGCAATGACTATCCCTAGCATGCAAGCATTATAGTTCAAAACTAAACCAATGATAATAATCCCAAGATATAAAATTAAATACATGTGGCAACCAAATCCCTAACTTCATCAAGTATAAGTGAAGCACATACGGTTATAACAATCTCACGCCACTTCTATTACTCTGGCGAATTTAAGTGAAGCACAAAGAGTAAAGAACTAAGACAAGCACTTTCTCTCCATAATAGTTAAAATGACCAAATATGATGATTATATTTATTCAAAAGCAAAAACAAAAAGAACAATCCAATAAGATGCAATCGAAGTAATGCTTCTTGGACAAAAGGTTTCATAGGGATCATATAATGGGATATTGATAAAGAGTGGGGGTGCCTTGGGCATCACCAAGATTGGCCTTTTGTGTCTTCTTAGAATTAATATGGGGAGGATTCCCCAAGCTTGAACCTTTAACCCTTCTGCTTGTGATTGTGATGACATCCTTAATGAAGTTAACCTTGAATACAAAGCATACTCAAACGAAACTGTGAGTCTGTGTTAGTCCATAAATAATTATAAATGATTCTACTTGTTGTATGTAAATCACGGGAAAATGGTATAACAGTATCTACAGTCAAGAACATAATAATAGGTCCCTTTGATCAAGAAGGAATGAAAACTATTCAAATCTATAACATATACAATAGTTGCATTGTTTGTCAAAACAAACCAATAAGTACAAACATAATTAATCGGGACACTTCCATTACTCCAAACATTAAGAAAACGTTATAATAAATACTAGAAATATGTGACTTTGTTTAGTAAAAGAAATATGTCAAAAACATTCTCCAGCAAGTCTAACATTTTTTATACCAACAACAAGAAACAGGAAAAATAGAACAACATTCACCAAAAAGCCTAAACAATAAAATAATTGCATAACTTCACACTTTATAAAAAAACAAGAAAAAAACTTTGCTAGGGTAGGTTAGCAATTACTTCTAAAGTATTGAAACAAAGAGAAAAAATATATTTGTAGGTTGCCTTCAAGAAGCGCTTTTTTATGCCTTTAGGCTAGGCATGATGTTTTTGAAGATAATCAAGTTTTATGCTCTCCACTTCCCATAGAGCTTTCAATCCCCAACATGATTTCATAACCATTTTTACTTTTGTTTCTTGTGAAGTCTTCTAAGCCTTTCCTCATAGGAACTTGAAAATTTATAGTTCCTTCTTTCATAACAATAATTGACCCTATAGTCCTTAGAAAATTCCCAATATAGTTGGACATAGAGGGTTTGGTTCCATACCCATAACGATAAAATCTACATGTACATAATTCATATTAGCAACCATATGAACATCTTCATTTTTTTCTATTGGTTTTTTTATAGTGCTATCTGCTAAGTGCACGCACTCACGCGACATTCACTATGAGGTTTTTAATAGTGGACACACTTGAACCTAAATAGTTCCTGGGAATAGTGGACACACTTGAACCTACATCGCATAGAGCATCACAAGTGAAGTTATTGATACTAATATTAATAGATGGCTCCCAATCATCTTCCAACTTCCTAGGGATCATAGCTTCTTTATTATACCCTGCCAAGTAAAATAATTCTAGCAATATATTTAGTAAACTGATTTCTTTGCTCAAGTGAGATTGGTTCTCTAGCCATATTTGCAAGAATTTAATAACATAAGAGAGCTTGCAATCATTATAGTAAAATCCAACACCCTCTGAATTAGTAAGATCATCAATACCTAAAGTTTTAACCTCTTCAAGCACACTTTTCTCAGAAATTTCGGATACACGGGCTTTTACTTCTCTCGCCCACCTAGCGTGAAACAGGCATAGAGTCTCATTATGTTTATGAATAGTTGCTTGCATTGTTTTAAGAGACTCTTCAGTACCATACTTAGGTGGAGATCATTTCAAATTTAAGGCTTCTGCATCATTAGTACTCCCTCCGTTACCTTCTAGGAGGCCACTTCATATTTTTATCCCTGTTCAAGAATTCATCCGATTAACCAGTTAACTAATCCCTACTCGTTAGTTCACCGAGTAGTCGATTAAGTGATTAATCGCCCGATTAATTGATTGAATGGCCGAGTAACTTGCCGATTAGCCTATTAATCCCCTACTCGCCAACCAACCGAGCAGCTACCNNNTAACGATTTCCTCAACAATGATTTTTATATCTAACTTTGGTCATTAATTTTAGCAACAAAAAGTGAGTTATATGCCACAAAAAGTATGTCATTGGATGCACATTTCAAAGAACTTTCTGATGATATTTTTTATGACATATAATCCATATTTTTTTATCAAAATTACCAGTCAAAGTTTGACACAAAAAATGAAGTGGCCATGTATAAGGGAATATAGGGAGTAATTTTTCCACCTTATCAAATAGAACACCCAATATATCACCTTTTCTGCATAAGTTTTATTCAGTTATTTTTAGAAGGTGATAAATACTTTAATCATTGCCTCTAGACCTGTGGGTCTTTGATTACTTCCATAAGAGTTTTTTTAAGAATATTGCCTAGGATAATTGTTACCATAGTTGTTTATATAAGCATTGTTATAAGCATTACAGTTCCAATATTGCCTAGGATAATTGTTCCCATAATAGTTTCTATAAACATGTTGTTGAAGTTATTTCTAGCATTAACTTAACGTCAACATTATCTTTGGTTTGCTCAACCATACCACCAATAGAAACATCATTGGAACAATAAGCATTATTTCTAATGGATAACATAAAAGTAAGCATACCAATCTTCGCAGAGCTACCAACTTCCTCTACAAAGTTTACTCTTTGTTGTTGGGGCCTTCTCAGTATGCCATTGGGAATAGTTTGTCATCATGTTGTCCAGAAGGGCTTTAGCATTTGCTTGAGGAATGTTCATGAAAGTTCCACATGCATTTGAATTTAAAATATTCCTTGACAAAACATTAAGTCTAGCATCAAAAGTATGAAGCATTGACCAATCATCTAATCCATGACTCGGACAATTTCTAAGCATACTTTTCATTCTTTCCCATGATTGTGCTAAATGTTCACTATCACTTTGCTTAAAATCATGATAGCATTTGTATGTTGTATCGTTTTAGCAGGAGGATAATACTATACAGTAAAAAGTTCCTTACCCCTATTCCAAGAATCAATGCTATCTTTAGGTAAATATTGCAACCATTATTTAGCTCTAGCCCTTAGTGAGAAAGGAAACAATTAAAGTTTCACACAACCAGCCTCTCCATAACTAGCCTCTAACCCTTACTGAAATCATTATTGTTTGTGGTAGAGAAGTCACGCAACATCATATTTGCATTAGCGGTACTCATTACAACTAAGAAAGAAAACATGAATGGGTGATGTAATTATATTTTTTTGGAGTTTTTGATATTTTAGAAAGATATGAAGATAAAAACGCTAACATGGATAAAAATCTACAACTGAGCAATATATAAAACAAGGAAGATCATAAAAGTGGTATATAACATATTAGAGAAAATTTACCTCCGGCCAGAAACTTTAGGCTTGGCGCGTGCTTTCCTTTGAATGTTATAGCCAACAAAGGTGTTGGGCCCCTAAGACGAGGAGTTTGCACCAAGTAGCAGGTTTCCCTCGCGGTGAGAAACCAAGGTATTAATCTGTATAAGTAGAATATATTCTGCAACAAGGGTAATTCCGGTAACACAAATAAAACTTTAGTTGTGTCCCGAATATTGCTAACAAAGGTGTCAACCTTGCTAGTTGCACATGATAAATAAAATATAATGTGTTAGATAATATTTTTGTATTTTTGTAATTAAATAAAATAGGAAATAAATGTTTGTATACAGATTGTTGGAAGGTGATTCTTATGCTAAAAGCTGGACGGGTTTCATAGTTTCACCTATTGTAACTCTCCAATATATATTAATGTCGTAAGTAACATGGTCATGTGAAAAAAGTGCACAATAAATTATTTCGTACCTATGCCAAACATATGAGACGTGTTGATTTTATAGAGGCAATACGTCCAAATTCCTAGACCAAGATACCCTCTGCATTTATAGTTAGTAGTCTGTTTATAGGTCAAGATTCTCTCAACACCATCCAAACTGTAAATGTAAACAAAGATAATTCATTTAATCATGATGATATATTGTTGTCTATAAAACTCATTTTAGTCCTCCTATAAACATTTTTCGTTACTAGCAACAAGACACTACATGCCTTTTTCATTTTGTGTCACTGCGGTAGTTTACCTGAAAGATTGAACCCAGCTAATGCACACCCCTCAATCTACTGACCACCGATCTAAACTGGCAAGAGTAATCAACCTGAAAAAGTATACACCTATAAACCAAACATAAAGGCATTCATAAATCTGAACATAAAGAAATAAATCATCACATGGTCAACACACTGTTAGGGATTACATCACATTAATCATATTCATGTAGGACTACTAATATGGCTATTGTATTGAAGAACAAAGTGAAGACATTACATCTTGGCTACTCCCATGAACCCGTAGTCTAGGGGTGGACCACCTACAACTCATCTTGGAGCACGAAGAACGATGTTGGTGATGATGGAGATGAATTTCCCACATGGCAGAGTGCTAGATCAGGGTAAAACAAAGATCGCCTCGAATTGCAAAGTGGTGGTTGCGAAAATATGTGTTTTTATTTGCAGGTTGGTTTTGGGGCTATATAAGCCACCAAACACCAGAATCACCATAGGGGAGCTTCATAGGGCCTAGGCGCCCCTGGGCCTCTCCATGTGCGGGGCACAGGGTCCTGGTCCTCTATTGATCCAAAACTCCCCCCTCCTTTCTCGGAATTTTCTGAGAACTTTTTATATGGTGATTTCTTGAAATTTTCACAAACAGAAGAAAACATAAATGGGCGCTGAACAATGTACTAATAGGTTATTCCCTCAAAATGCTTCAAAACATTGCAAACATAAAAGAAAACAGGTATGGACATACAAAGTTATAGAAGCATTGCAGACGTATCAACCGCCGAAGGAATGTCGCGGTCTCAGCACACACTGAAGATCAACAGGCTTGGAAGTGGACTCAGAGCAAGAAGTATACTGCATCGTTGCCTAAAAAGGCTCTTCATCGGCACGAGTGTTTCTTGTCTGGCAAAATGATCTAGAAGGCTTGGGCGCAATGAAGGGCAAGATGTATGTGTGGCTCTCACTTCAAATCGGCTATGAACTGTCAAACAGTGGCAACACCATGGACTCACAAACCACGGAAAC
>CBMN010150050.1:0-10237 GCA_000582825.1 Hordeum pubiflorum | reverse complement strand
TAATAAAAGAGCAAAAATGATTTTTTCTAAACGCACCCTATAAAACATACACAGATCAATAAGGACCACATGATTAGGTTCAATAAACTTTAATCGAACAGCTGGCCTTAACTTGATTCCTTTTTGTGTGCACTTAGTAATTTACATTGACTGACCGCACTTCATCGTAGAGGAAAATATGGAATTCCACCATCCGCAACATCGTGCAATCACGCGACGCGAAAACAAGGAACTAATCGTCCGAGCCATATATTTCTAGTCCACGGTCAAAACGAACTTTTTGCCACACTTACGAGCAAATCATCATTACGAACGAAAATGAGCTTCAGGACTCTTGTTGTAAGACAGTTATGTAAGCAAAAATCATTAGGCAAACAGCGTGAGCCCTTCTTCTGTTTCCTTCCTTCCTGGTACGTACTCATGTACATGGATAAAAAAAATTGTATAGGAAATAAAGAAGCATTGCGCGACTCTACATGTTTAATTTATTATACCTTGTACGAAACTAAACCCCAACATCCAACAACGCATGTCTTCATTGTCGTTTTTCGGGAGTAATGGTTGAGTGAGTCATGATTATGTATGGTACACAAAAAACGGTACACCTGCGTGGGCGACCACGATCGATGGGCGTAGCTAGCAGCTTCCCTTTTTTCCACTTTCTTTTACTACTCACGATGGCCCCAGCAGCCCAGTGAGACACGAGTCACATGAGCATGTGGATGGATCTTTGGGTGTGTGATATTAATATATTCCCATGATCGAAAAAAATACTAGTGTCCTGTCCCTTTGCAATGCAATTTTGGTACTCTATCCTTTGTCAAGTTGGGTTGCGCACCTTGCTCCCCAACCAGCTGAAACATCGTTTCTCCATCGCCACTACTAATAAAAGAGCAAACATGATTTTGTCTAAATGCACCCTATGAAACATACACAGATCAATAACCACCGCACGATTAGGTTCATTAAACTTAATCGAACAGTTGACCTTAATTGATCCCTTTTTGTGTGCACTTAGTAATTTACGTTGACTGACCGCACACCACCGCAGAGGAAAATATGAAATTCCATCACCCGCAACATTGTGCAATCACGCGATGCGAAAACAGGGAACTAATGGTCCGAGCCATATATTTCTAGTCCACCGTCAAAACGTACTTTTTGCCACACTTACTAGCAAATCATCGTTACGAACGAAAATGAGCTTCAGGACTCTTGTTGCACGACACTTACGTAAGAAAAAAATCATCAGGCAAATAGCGTGAGCCCTTCTTCTGTTTCCTTCCTTCCTGGTACGTACTCTTGTATAAGGATAAAAAAAATGTATATGAATTAAAGATGCTTTGCGTGACTCTACATGTTTAATTTATTATACCTTGAATGAAACTGAACCCCAACATCCAACAACACAGGTCTTCATTTTCTTTTATTCGGGAGTACTGGTTGAGTGAGTCGTGATTATGTATGGTACAGAAAAAACGGTACACCTGCACTCGCGACCACGATCGCAGCTAGCAGCTTCGCTTTTCTCCCACTTTCTTTTACTACTCACGATGGCCCCAGCAGCACAGTGAGACACGAGTCACACGAGCATGTGGATGGATCTTTGGGTGTGTGATATTAATATATTCCGTTATCGAAAAAAATATATACTAGTGTCCTGTCCCTTTGCAAGGCAATTTTGGTACTCTATCCTTTGTCAAGTTGGGTTGCGCACCTTGCTCCCCAACCAGCTGAAATATCGTTTCTCCATCTCCACTACTAATAAAAGAGCAAAAATGATTTTTCTAAACGCGTCCTATAAAACATACACAGATCAATAACCAACGCACGATTAGGTTCATTAAACTTAATCGAACAGCTGGCCTTAACTTGATCCCTTTTTGTGTGCACTTAGTAATTTACATTCATTGACCGCACTCCACCATTGAGGAGAATATGGAATTCCACCACCCGCAACATCGTGCAATCACGCGACGTGAAAACAAGGAACTAATCATCCGAGCCATATATTTCTTGTCCATGGTTAAAACAATCTTTTTGCCACACTTACTAGCAAATCATCGTTACGAACGAAAATGATTTTCTAGACTCTTGTTGTACGACACTTACGTACAAAAATCATCAGGCAAACAGCGTGAGCCCTTCTTCTGTTTCCTTCCTTCCTGGTACGTACTCTTGTACAAGGATAAAAAAATTGTATAGGAATTAAAGATGCATTGCGCGACTCTACATGTTTAATTTATTATACCTTGTGTGAAACTGAATCTCAACATCCAACAACATATGTCTTAATTTTCTTTTTTTCTGGAGTCCTGGTTGAGTGAGTCGTGATTATTTATTGTACACAAAAAACGGTACACATGCGCGCGCGACCACGATCGATGGCCGCAGCTAGCAGCTTCGCTTTTTCGCCACTTTCTTTTAATACTCACGAGGGCCCCAGTAGCCCTGTGAGACACGAGTCACACGAGCATGTGGATGGATCTTTGGGTGTGTGATATTAATATATTCCCATTATCGAAAAAAAATATATACCAGTGTCTTGTCCCTTTCCAAGGCAATTTTGGTACTCTATCCTTTGTCAAGTTGGGTTGCGCACCTTGCTCCCCAACCAGCTGAAACATCATTTCTCCATCTCCACTACCAATAAAAGAGCAAACATGATTTTGTCTAAACGCACCCTATAAAACATATACAGATCAATAACGACCGCACGATTAGATTCATTAAACTTTAATCGAACAGCTGGCCTTAACTTGATCCCTTTTTGTGTGCACTTAGTAATTTACATTGACTGACCGCACTCCACCACGGAGGAAAATATAGAATTCCACCACCCGCAACCTCGTGCAATCACGCGACGCGAAAACAGGGAACTAATCGTCCGAGCCATGTATTTTTAGTCCACGGTCAAAACGAACTTTTTGCCACACTTACGAGCAAATCATCATTACGAACAAAAAACGAGCTTCAGGACTCTTGTTGTAGGACAATTACGTAAGCAAAAATCATCAGGCAAACAGCGTGAGCCCTTCTTCTGTTTCCTTCCTTCCTGGTACGTACTCATGTACATGGATAAAAAAATTGTATAGGAAATAAATAAGCATTGCGCGACTCTACATGTTTAATTTATTATACCTTGTATGAAACTGAACCCCAACATCCAACAACACATGTCTTCATTTTCTTTTCTTCGGGAGTACTGGTTGAGTGAGTCGTGATTATGTATGGTACACAAAACACGGTACACCTGTGCGCGTGACCACGATCGATGGCCGCAGCTAGCAGCTTCGCTTTTTTCCCGCTTTCTTTTACTACTCATGATGGCCCCAGCAGCCCAGTGAGACACGAGTCATACGAGCATGTGGATGGATCTTTGGGTGTGTGATATTAATATATTTCCGTTATCGAAAAAAATAAATAATAGTGTCATGTCCCTTTACAAGGCAATTTTGGTACTCTATCCTTTGTCAAGTTGGGTTGCGCACCTTGCTACCCAACCAGCTGAAACATTGTTTCTCCATCTCCACTACTAATAAAAGAGCAAACATGATTTTGTCTAAACGCGCCCTATAAAACATACACAAATCAATAACCACCGCACGATTAGGTTCATTAAACTTAATCGAACAGTTGGCCTTAATCCCTTTTTGTGTGCACTTAGTAATTTACATTGACTGACCGCACTCCACCGCAAAGAAAAACATGGAATTCCACCACATGCAACATCGTGCAATCACGCGACGCGAAAAGAAGGAAGTAATCGTCGGAGCCATATATTTCTAGTCCACGGTCAAAACGAACTTTTTGCCACACTTACTAGCAAATCATCGTTACGAACGAAAATGAGCTTCAGGATTCTTGTTGTACGACACTTACGTAAGCAAAAATCGTTACGAACGAAAATGAGCTTCAGGATTCTTGTTGTACGACACTTACGTAAGCAAAAATCATCAGGAAACAGTGTGAGCCCTTCTGTTTCCTTCCTTTCTAGTACGTACTCTTGTACAAGGATAAAAAAATTGCGTAGGAATTAAAAATGCATTGCGCGACTCTATATGTTTTATTTATTATACCTTGTATGAAACTGAACCCCAACATCCAACATGTCTTCCTTTTCTTCCCTTCGCAAACACAAGCATACTCTACTTGGATATCATCATCTATGCATTGGAAGAAAAGAAAGAGAAATTAAAAAAAAAAGGTCAGGGAGATGATTTTACTACTTTTGCTGCTATGATGCAATTAACAACATACAAACATTGATACAGGTGCCAGGCCAAGACGCCAAGCGCGCACATACAATGCAAGCTCCCCTCCGGCATTGTCAATTACTCCCTCAGTCCCGAAATATCTGTCGCAAGGGGCAAGAATTTTGAACTGCAACACAATTTCACAACTACACCCTTTAGATTTTCAAATAGCAAGCGATCCAGTCCCTGGCAATCAAGGGATCGTTCCGCAATCCCAGCGATCCTGGCTCCCCTTTCCCGCAATCTCCGCTCCTGCTCATGATCTCGATCTCCTGCCCGCGATCCCCTCGCAAGCTCCTTCTCCAGCCACCTCCTGCTGGTCGCCGGCCGCCGGAGCTCCTGCTCCAGGCCTTCTGCCGCCGGCCGGAGCTCCTGCCCCTGGCTGCCGGCCCGCCTCTGTCCGTCTGATCCCCAGCCGCATCTAGCCAACTCCTCGACCAGCGCCTGGCCGAGCTGCAGCACCTCCCCAAGCTGCAGCACCTCGCCAAGCTCCTTGTCCGGCGTGTCACCAACCTCGTCTAGCAGAACCTGAAGAACAAGAACCCCATGAGCGAGAATCTGAAGAATACTGAACAAGAACCTGAAGAAAGTGACAATGAAAGTGATATTGCTGAAAGTACATTTTGCTGTGCTTTTGACATGATTATTTGAAGGACCAAATGATCAAATCGAGACAGATTATTTGGCTATGATACTTTATTTCCAGATGATCAGATCGATCATGTTTTGATTCATGGATCATGCATATATATTCTGCCATTCCAACTCAATTTAGACTGATGCAGCAAGACCGTAAACATGTACTCCTGGTATACAGCGGAGCAAGCTAATGCTACTACCTTGCTGAATTAAACATTCTTTGCCTAAGACAACTAAGCACTAATGTAATGCATCAAAGTCACTACAAACAAGCAAATACTCCTGCTTGGTCACAACTACTCAGGGTATATAAAGAAATACTCCTGCTCCAAATAGCTATAAACAGATAGAATCAGTAGCAACTCCAAATTAAATGACACTAGTAATAAGGAGCAATTTAAACAGGACAGTTTGCTGAAAATTTACTCCTGATATTAGGAGTATTGTAATTTAATCCTGACATTTTGCAAGATTACTACTGGTACATTTAAACAGGAACAATTTGCTGAAAATAGGAGTAAATCATGATGCTGAAATGATGATGAACAATACTCCAGCAGTAAACAGGAACAAATCATTGCAGCAACACATGAATTAAACCATGTCACAAGTCTAGAGCTATCTGTGGCACCACAGAGAAGAGGAGGAACTCATGTTTGTTTAATGTAACAAATGGCAACGAGTCAGTACAAACAAGCAAATGTTCCTGATGGTGCATGATGCATTTAACTCCATGATGCAAATGATGCATGGTGTGCTGCTGATCATGATGTACCTCAATTCAGGAAGCTATTGATGAGTAGATTCATCACCATGGAGATGGCAGATTTGAACTTGACTCCTCCACAAGAGGAGGATGGAGTACCTGAAAATCATCAGGAACGGGAAGATCATCAGGAAGAGGATGATGCAAATGGAAATGATGCAGCAGGTACAGTTAATACTCCATCTGAATGCAACAGTAACTTCAGTCAATACTATTGGATTAATTTGTCATCATCCTTTTTTATTGGATTAATTTGGATTACTTGCAATAGCTAGTTGACTTATCTCTTGCTCCTTTTCATCAGGAGAGGAGATGTTCCTGGATCTCAACTTCAGTCCTCCAAGAGATCATCAAGAAGCAATTCATGAGGAGGAAGCTATTCATGAGGAAGGACAATCAAGGGGAAGCAATAAGAAGAAATGCAATAAACCTGACAAATGAGCAAAGGTTTGGTGTTTATTTTGCTTTGAGAGTTTATATGATTTTTTTAAATTTGTTAGAATTTTTTATCTAGATAAGATACTGTCACTACACTACATGGTCAGATTTGAGAAGAGAAGGAACTTTGGCTAGATTAGATACATGGTCAGATTTGAGGGAACTTTGGCTACATGGGCACATTTGTACTACTCCAAATGCAATTTGTCTCCATCTGCAATTTGTTTGTTTGTTTTGTATTTTCAGTTAACAGTACTTCAGCAAGGAGTAACAAGCAAGGTGGTTACCATCAACATTTAACAGTAGACAGGATTTAGATGATCATTTGGCAATGGGCAGGATTTACTCCTACTCCAAATCACAGTACTCTAGAGCAAAAGCTACAGATTTGCCCAGTTTTCCAAATGATTTACTGCTACAGCTACAGATTACTCCTTGCCATCACAAATGGTACAGTACTCTTAGAGAAAATCACAGTACTCCTTGCCATCACAAAATTCATTTGTTAAATCTGTCAAAATTCATTAGTACTCCATTAACTATCCAAATTTAGTTAAATTTACTGTCAAAATTCAGTAACAAATGGAGTAACAGATTAACAAATTACTCCATTTGTACACCAGTTTAATTTGAATTAACAAATGGAGTACAGTGCACAAGAACTGAAGTGCACATATCTTATTCAGTGCACATATGGAGTACAGTACATGTAAAAATTCAGAAAAACTAATTGGTACAGTGCACATATCATGTTCAGGTATGCTGATTTGCAATTCAGTTAAACTTCTCTGAGAAGCAATTCAGAGCTGAAGTGGGTACTCATGCATTTGGAGTATCAATTTAGTTAAACTAATTGGTTTATGTACAGAGGGTGTTAGGAGGCTGATTGTTTCCCTGAACCTAACTGAACACCATGCAAAATCTAGGAGTACTCATGCAAAATCTAGGAGTACTACTGAACTTAACTGAAACACATGCAAAATCGTTCTCTTGATGCCCATTTACTCCTAAGAGTACTACTGAACCTACCTGAATTTAGGAGTATTTAGAAAATCTAGGAGTACTACTGAACCTAACTGAACCTAAGTGCATGTTTGGTGTACCAAAAGTAGGAGCTGTGTGTTAGTACTCCATGGATGCAAATCAAAGGAGCTGGAGCTGCGTGTTTGTACTCCATGGATGCATGAGTCACCTAGGAGCTGCGTGTTTGTTCTCCATAGATGTTTTATGAACTTTTTAGTCCATGGAAAATGAACATAGCTGCAAATTAAGAGAAGCAAAGTAGCCGAGGAGAGGAGGAGCTCACCTACGAGGTTGTAGCCGAGGCAGTAGCACAGCTCGTCGCCGCAACTGAGCTCCGTGTACTACCTTGTGTCCGGCCTCTTCCACGCGCCGCCCCTTGCGTCCGCCCTCATCCGCGCGCTGCCTCCTGGCAGCCACCGGATTCGCAGCCAACAGATCCGGCCTCACCAGCATCGGATCCAGCGATTCCTCGCCGACTTGGAGAAAAAAAATCAAAAAATTTCGGGTTATGGGAGCCGCGGCGAGCCGAGGGAAGGTGGAGGGGAGCGCCACGGTGAGGCGGCGGCGGTGGCGGGGAGGCGATGGGTGCGCGGCGGCGGCGGCGAGGTGATGGGAGCGCGGCGAGCAGAGAAGGGCGAGTCGGGGAGAGAGTGAAGAGAGTGAGAGTGCAGACAGGAGTGCGGGTTGAATACGGAAAAGGTGAGGGCATTTCTGCAACATGACCAGTTGCGACAGATATTTCGGGATGGAGAGAGTATTATCAAGGTGGGAAGGATATGTGTAGCAGCTAGGGAGGAGAAAGGGCTGTATATACATACTTTGTGAGGACCTGACCTGACCTGACCTGACCTGACCTGACTTTGTGAGGACCAGACTTGTTTACCAATCAGGACGGACTTCCAGAATGATCGATGATATCAGTTAGTACAGAAGGATAATTAGCAACAAGAAATGCAAAGACACTCTCTTAGTTACTGATGAATCTGTCTGATTTAAGATAAACAAAATCTGCTCTTACTGAGTTGTTCATTACACTTCAGTAAACCGTTCCACTAAATAAAGGGCACTAGGATCAGCAATTAATTATGTTGCCCTCCAATCCTATTCGAGTAGATCAACTCATAGTGGATGTGAATTATCATGCCCAATTATTACAAGCCTATACTAGACCAAAGTTAGCCAAATGTAACTGAGGCAAATAATGGTACTAAAATTTACTACAGCCAAACCCATTTGATCGCCTAACTCCGGCTGTTCTTGATCGACCAACAGACATTTGCATCCATGCAGCACCTTGCTCCAAACGAAGATGACAGAATTGTTTCACAATGCCCTGCAAGCAGCACACCATAAATATCATCATTGGGGTTTACAAGAAAATCAAAACAGAAGCACAAACGACAAAAATAAGGGGGTGTGGCATCGTGGAATGAAATGGAATGAGCACTGTCTGAATAGGACTACATGCTTGCAGTACCTGCTCCTCAACTTAGGCCATGTTTGATTTGGAGGACAAGGTTGCCAAATTTTAGTATCGCTCAGCATACTTGACAGACACTTCATCTGATGCCTGAGTACCAAAGTCCTCCTGAGGTGACTGGGTGCTAAGTTTTATTCCACCTGATCCAAACTGACCATGTTGGTTTCCAGTGTGGCCATTGTTTGGCAGGTTCTGAGCAATGCCCGAACCAGATTGTAGTGCTTCAGGAGCACCAGAGTCCTGCGCTGGCTGAGTTTCAACCGTTTGTCCGCCCTGAGGAGGAGATCCAAACTGATCATGCTGATTTCTTATACGGCCATGGCTTGGTAGACTCCGAGCACTGCCAACGCCAGATTGTGGTGCTTCAGGAAGACTAAAAGGTGGCTGTGATGGCTGAGGTGCACCGTACCCAGGCTGTCGTGCTTGATAAGCGCCATACCCTGGCTGTTCCGCTTGGTAGCTATACCCAGGCTGTTGCGCTTGATGCGAGCCATATCCAGTCTGTGGCGCTTGGTGAGAACCATACCTTGGTTGCTGCGCTTGGTGAGATCCATACCCTGGCTGCTGCGCTTGGTGAGAGACGTATCCTGGCTGCTGCGCTAGGTGAGAGCCATACCCTTGCTGCTGTGCTTGCTGAGAGACATACCCTGGTTGTTGCGCTTGCTGAGAGACATATCCTGGCTGTTGCTCTTGCTGAGAGCCATACCTGGGCTGCTGCGCTTGGTGAGAGCCATATCCTGGTTGTTGCACTTGCCGAGAGCCATATCCTGGCTGTTGCCCTTGGTGAGAGACGTACCCTGGCTGCTGCGCTTGGTGAGAGACGTATCCGGGCTGCTGCGCTTGGTAAGAGCCATACCCTGGCTGCTGCGCTTGCTGAGAGCCATACCCGGGTTGCTGCGCTTGCTGAGAGCCATACCCTGTCTGCCATGGACGAGATGTGCCAAACCCGGTATGTTGAGTCTGATGAGCGATATGCGATGATTGTTGCGGTTGAGGAGTACCAAATCCAGACTGCACCGGTGAATCCGAGCTAAATTTAGGTTGTTGCACTTGAGAAGCACCAACTGCTTGCTGCCAAGGGCGAGAGGTACCAAACTCTGGCGGTGATCCTTGAGGCAGGGACGTCCCAGGTGGTGATCCTTGAGGAGAAGGAAGTCCAAATTGTGATGTATTAGGAGCACCAACTTCTGTTTTCTGAACTTGCTGGCTTCCAAACGCAGGCTGACGGGGTTCAGAAGACATCCCCTTAGGTCGCAGGATTTGAGGTACAGCATTGCCATGATGAAATGGTTGAGGAGAACCATAGCCCGGTTTGCCTTGGTTAGGTGCGTAGCTACCTGGCGTTTCATTAGATGCAAATCCAGGTAGACTCCGAGGGCGATACTCTGGCCTTGGCGAAGGAGGTGGTGGCACTGGTTTTTCTTCAAAAGCTTGCTCGATCTCTTCCTGGCGATCAGCAGTTTTGAAAATCTCAACAATACACTCACGGAACTCAGGAGGAGCGACAACACCGCCTCTGGCCATGTCCCTCACCAGGTCTCGCGCTCTATCCAATTTCCCTTCCTTACAGGACGCCTTAACAAGGATCTCAAAGGTGGCCGTGGATGGCCTAATCTCCTTGTCAGGCATCCTTCC
>CBMN010141539.1:0-12691 GCA_000582825.1 Hordeum pubiflorum | reverse complement strand
GCCCTGTTTTCTACTAGTGCTTGACAGAGATTATTGAAGGGGCTAAGCAGTGTTGAGGGGCCAAATAATGCAAATTATGATTGAATTTGACTAGTATTTGATACTTAAGCACAACATTAAGGGTAGGAATCTGATAACGCCCGACATCAGGTACGAGCACATGGCAAATCGAATGTTTTTATGACAAGTTTAGTAACGCGACTATGGTAACTTTAATTGGAAAGCATGGCAACTTCATGCTTCAGTTTATTTTTTGATAAAAAATTAGTACGTGTGTCAACTAACTTGCCATCTTTGCTTCTTTAGAATTACCATCGAAACGTTTGATTTGCCATGTGCTCGTACCTGACGTCAGGTACTTATCATTTTTGTAAGGATATACACATAATGGATTGTTGTGTGCATGCATGCAGTGAGATCATGCACGCGATGTGGAAGCCGCGCAAGTTCAAGTACATCTACCTGGTGGCGACGTTGTACGTGTTCACGTTGACGCTGCCGTCGGCGGCGACCATGTACTGGGCGTTCGGCGACGCGCTGCTCACGCACTCCAACGCCTTCTCACTTCTGCCAAAGTCTGGGTGGCGCGACACAGCGGTGATCCTCATGCTCATCCACCAGTTCATCACCTTCGGCTTTGCGTGCACCCCGCTCTACTTCGTCTGGGAGAAGACCATCGGCATGCACCACACTGGCAGCATCTTCAAGCGCGCCCTCGCGCGACTCCCCATCGTCGTCCCAATCTGGTTCCTCGCCATCATCTTCCCCTTCTTCGGGCCCATCAACTCCGCCGTCGGCGCTCTCCTCGTCAGCTTCACCGTCTACATCATCCCCGCCGTCGCGCACATGCTCACGTACCGCTCTGCCTACGCCAGATCGGTAAGCTTGTTTGTCCACGTCCAGCAGCGCTCGCCGTTGTCAACCTGTATTATGTCTTCTTGTTTGATGTGGTGTTTCTTGGGTGCAATGCAAATTAACAGAATGCGGCAGAGAAGCCGCCGGCGTTCCTGCCGAGCTGGAGCGGGATGTTCGTGGTGAACTTGTTGGTGGTGGCGTGGGTGCTGGTGGTCGGGTTCGGGCTCGGCGGCTGGGCAAGCGTCACCAACTTCGTCAAACAAATCGACACCTTCGGCCTCTTCGCCAAATGCTACCAGTGTCCCCCGAAGGCGCACCTCCCGGCAGCGGGGTCACCCCTATCAGCGTCGGCGCACCGCTAGCGACCGTTTGAGAAGCACACCATGGCAATGTGCTAGCCGGAAAGATGGAGCTCCCATTGATCCGTGCACTAGAGCACCTTTTAATTTGTTGTTAGTTACTGCTCGCCTCGCCATATACTACAAACCTCCTAAGTGTTACTGCAGCTAGCATAGTACAATAGCATCCGTGTTTGTCACTAGCTAATTTGCTATGATACATGTATTGGTGTGGTTTTCTTTGTTGGATAATTACGCTGTTGTATGAAGGCGCTTATCGAATTATTATCCGTGTCATCTTTTTGGTATCCTTTCCGTGGAGATTGGGGTAATTTACCCGGATTTATCTTTGTGTTTTCGAAATGTAGAAGGTTGATTTCCAAAAGATCACATACAAGGTGGTGCCAAGCCCTTTTTTTCAAATTTGGATCCCTCGATTTCCACTAAGAAAAAACACAATTGAAATAAAAGAAAAGCCAAGTTGTTTGGTTGGAGTGAAAAACAATATGCCAAAATAAAAGAGGATGACCTTCACAAGGTATGTTTTTGTCGCCTCGGATCTACCTGGTGCCTCTTGCCTAAATATGTTTGGATTTTGTTTTATACTGATGGACATGGGTGAATCTAGGAAATCAGAGCATGCAGTTCATTTCATTGTGATATAGTATGATCAAACATAATAGTGTGAAATGGATACCATTGAATTTGAGAGTTTTTATTTCACTTGTAGTGGTCGGGCCTCATTAATGCAAGTTTGTTGGATTTGGGTAAGGCAATGAATAACACATCGATTCATTTGAGATAAGAAGCCATCTTCATAGATGTGCTTAGAGGTCATTTTCACTAACTTGATTTGATCTTCTTAGAGTTCAGTTTTATTGTGGCATACGATCAAACATAACAATGTAAAACAGATACCATCCCATTTGATCATTTTTATCTCACTTGTAGTGGTCGGCTCCGTTGCCGCAATTTGCTCGCTTTGGGTAAGGCAACAAACAACACATTGTTTTATTCGAGAAAGAAGCCATCTTCGCTCAAATTAAGGAGTTTGTCACCTCTATTTCATTTCGTAAGAAACTAAGAAAAGAAATCGATAAGCAAGAGGTTTCATTTCCAACGTATGACCGTTAGTGTTCAAACGTAACAAAGATAGAGGCATAGATCAAGTACCCTACCACGCCAATTGCTCAACATATGCAACCTCCTAGGGCCAGGAACCCCTAGCGAGTTTGAAGACAAAAGATATGGTTCACCAGCCTAACCTAAAGACTAAAACATAACTAGGGTCAAACCATATCCAGTAATCTGACGAATTGGCAATAGTAGAAGAAAACAATAACCTTCAGGCACTCGCCGACACCGATTCTTCTTGTCATTGGAGGCCATGTTCTACTCTTGTCGAAGAATCTTGTAACGATCTTAAACAAAAGAGATACCACGACTTGCTTTGCTCTTAAAGCGGTTATATTTGTTTGTTTTTAGGAGATGTTTTAAGGGTGATGTTTCCTGTTTTGAATCCTGAAATGATAAACATAAAGAGCATATGTTAAAAATGCATCCTTGCAACACTACTGCAATTTCAGTGTCCCATTGCTTTTATGAGAGGACTAACATGGAAGGAACTAGTCACGCCCTAGCTAACTCCATCAATGGGTTACTATTAAAAAAATGATGCGGCCGTGTGACTATTGACTTGCGGTAACATTTGTTTTTCTTTTCAATGGAAACATAGCTTTTTTAACACAGTGATAACATAGGCGGTTATATATTTTTGTTTTTTTGAGGGGTTGCCACACTATTGATTGAAAGCAAATTCAAAGGGAAACATAGGGGCTCATGTGGAGATAACAACCATAAGTGGCGACCCCGTGTAAGCGAGGCAGAAGATTTTACAAAGTTATGTGACTCCTGGTTCGTAGCTCGGCCTTTGAACATAAAATCACAACTATCGAAACTGGCTCTTCTTTCATATATCTCATTAACAAATGTAATACAAGGGTCTTCTATCCCTTTTCTGATGTCATCTGTAATCATCAAACAATCCACAGACAAATCAACAACAAGTGCCAAAGCACTCGGCATGTTAGGCCTCAAGAACTGTTGGACCGTTCATGCCCGGGAGAACAATAGGCGAAGATCCAAGGTAGTTTCCTTGTCCATCTTTGCATATTGTTGCGGCGGCACCGAGACTTCCATGGTGAGAGAGGCCTCCGTCAACATCGACCCTTTGCATGGCCGCTTGGTGGAGGCTTCCAAGTGTTGGATGGAGTAACCGCATGTACACGGCTCCGTGTAGTCACGGTTCTAGAAATGCTTTTTTTTTTGTTGCCTTAGTGGATGGTTTGATGGGATAAAGCCCAACAACACTTACAAAAATCGGGCTCTTTCTGTAGGCAAAAGCCTGAATGGGCTTCCCATAGGCCCATAGGCCCATGTAACATCCAACAAAATCGGCTTAACCGTTACGCGACTCTGTAGAATATATGATTTTCTGTGAGTAAATATTGGATTTAAGCAAATCAATTCAGCTGGATAAAACGCCAATTAAACGGTTCGAGCGATGCCTTTCCGATCGCATCAAAAACGCCGCCCGGCCGAATCCAGCGGCGCACTACTCCTCACCCCCCTTGTCCCTCTCCCTCCCCAGTCGTAGCCCCCGGCGCTCGCAGGCCCCCACCTCCGATCCCCGATCCCGGATCCCCAATCCCCCCGGCGCGATGGCGGCCAGCCTGTGGCGCGCGGTGATGGGCTCCTCCTCCTCCTCGTCGGGCGGCGGCGACGACCCGGCGGCGGGCGGCGTGGAGTTCTGGCACGGGGCGGAGCGCGCGGGGTGGCTGACCAAGCAGGGCGAGTACATCAAGACGTGGCGGCGGCGCTGGTTCGTGCTCAAGCAGGGCCGCCTCTTCTGGTTCAAGGACGCCGCCGTCACGCGCGGGTCGGTGCCCCGCGGCATCATCCCCGTCTCCTCCTGCCTCACCGTCAAGGGCGCCGAGGACGTGCTCAACCGCCAGTTCGCCTTCGAGCTCTCCACCCCGACGGAGACCATGTACTTCATCGCCGACGCCGAGAAGGAGAAGGAGGAGTGGATCAACTCCATCGGCCGCTCCATCGTCCAGCACTCCCGCTCCGTCACCGACGCCGAGGTCGTTGACTATGACAGCCGCCCCCAGCCCCCACCACAGCCCAAGCCCAAGGCGAGGGAGGAGGCGAGCGAGCCGTCAGAGTAAGATCGCGGTGAACCCCGTAGCCCTCTCTCTCCGATATGACTCTGTTGTATCAGCTTATGTGATTGTGAATTCGTGTTTTTGTTTCTTTTTTATTGACTGAAGTGTGTATATTATTGACTGCTGTCTGGGAATAATTGGGTTTCAGTGTATAGCTCTTTGACCCTTTGGATCGTTTCCATATCATAATCTCCAAATTGGTTGGCGCCTACTGGTTCCGTGCTATGTCAATTTTAATGCATCTTGTTTCAGATGTCGTTTCTGATGCAATTCTCTTTTGTTCGACTGAAATACACTCGGGTTGAACTCTAGAGGAGTGTGCACCCTAATTGCCACCAATTTGTTTGTTACCTACTACAGAATTAGCTTCGTCTGAAAGTGTAAATGGATCATCATCACACATTTTATTTTCTATATGAAGGTTGACAGATGTATACCAATATTTCTATGAAATTTGTGCCATCGAGTACTACTATTCAAATTTATATGAACAACTTGCAGTAGTACCATGGAAGTTTGAGTGTGATCAATGTCAAGCACTATGTGTATTAGCGATCAACTTAAACAACCATACACTTCATGTTTCCAGCTGAAGACTGAAATAGAAAGTTTGCATTTATAGGAGATAGGAGTAGGTGGCGGTATGGTGATGCCTAAATGGAAACTTGCGCAGCTGCGCTTAGGTGAGTACAGTGACCATTATCCATCATTAGTCATAGCTCATTACAGTTAGCAGACTGGATTCGTCATCCTTAGTTTTCTTTTACAGGCGCCATCCTTTGTTGATCGTGCGTAAATCCTATTTGGTACTCCTGGGATGATTTTGTAAAGGCACACTTTAACTATCGCACATAAATATCATTTGGTACTCCTGGGCTGATTTTATAAAGGCACACTTTAGCTAGGCACGTTCTTCAGAAATGAACTTTGATCATTAATTCCTTGGACGTTCTATTGCTCTAAACTGGGAAATCGAAATGACTCGGTACGATCGGATAACTCTCGGGCTTTGAATTTCAAGGCTAGGCACCTTGTAATAGTGAGAAGAGGGAGTGCTAATGAATAAATGAGGTCCTTAATAAGATGTAACCAGCAAGAATTTATTTAATATCATAACGGAGTAGAACTTTGTACAACTTTCATTTGTCAACTCCATTCAGGTGTTGCCCTTATACTTATAATATGTTCTCAGGTTAACTCAGTTTGTGTCCTTATAGGTATTTTAGCATTGGTTCGTTATGCGTTGTTATATGCAGTTATCTGTATTGTGAGAAACTCATAATTGTACATCACAAAGTCTTCTAGACTCTGGGCACTACAACTTTTGTGAAGTGGGTGAATGTATTTCTGATACTTGTTTGTTCCGATTCAGCTACTTTTGATAATGTTCTGATGTTCAGGTAACTTTTGTCTTTGTATCTTGGCCCTTTTTACTAACAAAGTTCTTATTATTCCACGCGTTTCTGACCTAGCTTTCTTCTAGGAACAGTTGATACTCTTTTTTATTTATTCTAACAGCAAGACAGTAAATATTTTGCCATCTGCTGTTCCGCTGTTCAGAGTCTAAACATCTTTTAGCTGACAGTGTTGCCATGCTAAAAAAATAGTCATTGATGCGCCAAGTAAAAGTTGGTACTATGGTCCATGTTAATGATCTGAATATTTTTTACTGTAACTCTGAAAGTGTGCTTCCAAGTTTCGAGCTGGGGCAATAATGATTTCATCCTCGCCAAAGGTTTTTTTTAGGGTTCTTCTTTTCTCAAAGTTTTCCAGACTGGGTTACTACCATTTGTGTACGTGAGTGTCTTTCTGATGCTCATTTACTCCGAATGAGCTACTTCTAATAATGTTCTCATGTTCAGGTATCTTTGATCTTTTTGCTAGCAAAGTTCGTTTATTTCTGGCATTTCCGACCTAGCTTTCTTCTAGCGACATTCGCGGCGCACCATCCGTTCCAGGGATCGCCGAATTCCTACAGGTTTGGGCCACCATCTGGCAGGTCCTGCTGGCGGCCATGCCGGATGCCCTAACTTGAAGGCTGTCTGCGGACGGCAAGTACTCGGCGAGCTCTGCCTACCGTTCTTTGGCCGGACCTTCGCTCCATGCGCTGCCGAAATCTGGAACTCCTGTGGCTGGCGCTGGGAGACCATTGTGGGCGGCGGATCGGCTGGCGCGTCACCAACTACAACATCCTGATCGCTGCATGTTTTGCGAACAGCTCCCGGAGAACCACGACCAAATGCTGCTGTGCTGCTCCTTCTAGAGAGAAGTTAGATTGCGGTAGTTCTGTGTCTTCTTCTACTTCTGTTCTTTTTTTGAAATTGGAACACCTTGCATTCCAAAGATTACGGCTGGCCGACCAAATCAGCGGCCACAGCAACGGATGGGAGGTGAACCAGCCACACATGCTGGTCACCATGAGCACCACATCTCCCTAGAGCTGCCAGCTCGTGGGCTGGAACATTACAAGTGCGGGAACAGTGGTTAAGGCCACTTCCACTGCATCGGTGTTAAGATAGGGTGTTAAGCATATTAAAAAGGTTAGCAACTAAAGCCTCCAATACATAGTAGCTAAGCATCCTTCTTTTAATGATTTAGCTACTAAAGTTCTACATGCATTGAGTTAATTGCAAAAAACCATCACGTTTCGGGCTTGTTTTGCAGAAAACGACATGGTCTCTAATTACGTGCAAAAGTCACCGCGCATTCGGTAAACTTTTTGCATAAAGCACTGATTGGGTGATTTGGTCAATTTAATAACTTTCTCACAAGTGGGACCGGGCTGTAAGGAGTTGACTAAGCAAAAATAATTACATAGACACCCCTGAAACTAAAACAGAAAAGTAATCAAGCCCATCCCTGCTCCCGATCCGATCGGAGGAGGCAATCACCTCGTCTGCGCGTCGCAGTCATGGCCGTGGAGGCCGTGGCCAACACCGCCGGCGAGCCGGAGCTGCGGAGGCTGGAGCTTTGGGGCCGGTCCTTGCAGAGGAAACGAAGGCGCCGACGGCCAAGTCCTGGTGGCTGGAGTGCTGCAGATGGGGTCGGCGGCGGCGGCCTGGCGGACGATGCCTCCACGTCTGCGTGGATGGGGTGCTGCAGATCGGGCTGGCGGCGGCGTCTTGGCACGATGCCTCCGCGTGGCAACGCCCCCGCGCAGCACCTCCCCGGCGTTAGTCGGGAACTAGAGGCACGGCCACGGCAGGGCAAGGCGCCGCCGACCTTCAAGGTCGCGAGCAGCAACCGAGCTCGTGCTACTAGTGCTACTTCCGGCGGACGGCATGGCCACGGCCGACATCGCAGTCCTGGGCGTCGAGCGGCATGGGCGTCCCCTGCAGATGGCCGAGGCGCGGCCATGGCAGGGCCAGGGCGCCGCTGGTCTTCAAGGCCGCGAGCACCAGTTGAGCTCGCGCTACTGCCGGCGGACGACAGGACCATGACGGAGCGAGTTGCGGTGGCCCACATGGGGGAGGGGTCGATTGCGTTTTTTTAGATCTATGGTTGTGTGCGTCAATTTTATGCAAGCCAGCTTCTTACGGTCAGGTCTCATTTGTCAGAAAGTGATTAACCAGGCCAAATCACCTGATTAGTGGTTTTTGCAAAAAGTTTACCAGAAACGCGGTGACTTTTGCAAAAATTAGGGACTAGGTGGTTTTCTGCAAAACAAGCCACAGATGTGGTGGTTTTATGCTTTTGACTCACATGCATTGATGGACTTTTTTTATTTAAGTATGGAAGACACTAGGGATCAAACTACTGATCTTTGCATCATATCAGACTAGTCATGGGCAGTAGGATTAGAGAAATTTTGGTCGTCCGATATCTATCTCTACTGCTATTAAACAGTCAAACATTATCTTTTTTAAGTGCATCCCGTCTAATGTACACAGAACAAACCGGAGCAATTAGAGCCTCATGATTGGAACACTCATTTAAATCTATCCGTCAAGATAACAACCGATCCTAAATAAAAGTGTGTTTAGCAAATCTGAGCAACGGACGAAAACTCTGCCATCAGTCGGACGAAAGATTCGTTCGGCACGCACTTGATCACACCCTTAATTAGCACTAACTTCCCACCTGATCCCAACACAAAATTAGCACTAACCCAAAATTTAACCCCGCACCCCAGCTCTCCCCTTCCCCGTCCGTCACCGCAGGCAAATCTGCTTCCCCGTCCGCTGCACCGCCTCTGCCCCTGCCCATCCACTCGCCTCTTCTCCTCTTTCTTTTACTCATCCGGTCACCCCTCTGCCGTCTTCATCTCGCGTCATCCGGTCACCCCTCTGCCGTCTTCATCTCGCGCCGGCAGAAGGTGCGCCCTAGGAGGGCATGAAGCCATGACCTGTACCAACATCCAACAAGCTCAGCCAAGGCATCATCGAGTCCAAACACAAACTCGACACCAACGACGGCATCCAGCCCGAACACGGCCACTCACCTCATAAGGTCGCTTCGTCCTCCTCCTTTCTCACCTCATAAGGTCGCTTCGTCCTCCTCCTCAACAGCCCATGAAGAAAAAACATGATTCGTTCAGTTGTGTTTTAAGTAACATCTGATTTACCGTAGCAAGCGAAAGTATCTTCTCCAAAGCAAAAGAAAATAGCATTCACTTGATTTCTCACAACACAGCTTAACCAATCAGTCCAGCCGACGCCGACGCCGACGCCGCAACGGCTCTGAACTTGGTGGAAATGAGAAAGGAGAGTAGCCTTGCGACTGCGAGGGGGAGGAGCCCTGCGAGGCTGCAACGAGCCGCGGCCGCGACCACGAGCAGGGCATCAACAAGAAAGGTACTAACTGGAGTATATACATTGTTAGGACATGTGGATTCAGATGGTAGTAATGATTGATAACATGATAAAGCCACGGGTGTAGTAGCTATATGGTTTCATAATTCAGAATCTTCATTGCAAGCACCTGCATGAACCGATGTATTTTTGCCCATATGTTGCTCATCAGTGATAATTTGTACTCTGTGGTTAATTTACTGCTATATGAACTGTCCATCTCGACGAACACTCCTGAAAACATCCAACGACTTCACCAGTGATTAGCGACGAGGTGTGTGGTTGGTGCTTGCGTCAAGCGCGAGTACCCTGGAGCGTGGTCTTACTGCCACTTGGTGGTGGTCTACGCCTCGGCTGCGGAGATGCCTAGAGGAGGGGAGGTAGTAGATGTTTGGTGGCAATCTTGTGAGTGATTAGGACGGCCGTGTGCACCCTTTGGGGGGAAGTTTTGGTGTCTGGGTCTTTTTTAGATACAAACATGAAAATTCATTCACACATATCAGGGTCAGAGACAGAGGATTGATATGCTTGATACACCCCTGATGGTTGGTTGATTGTTTCTGGAGGCCGGGGCTGATAATTCTGTTAAGATAACTTTTGATCCTACGTATTAAGTGGTACCACAAACAAATTGCAAGAGAATCTGCTGATTGGTCCAACCTATAAAGTTGTCGTATATGCTCAGTTGGTCACAATAGAGCTAATATTAACAAGATGAATAAACACATGCTCTAGCAGAAGAAATCGCTCTTGCATGATTTTAGGCTTCATGAAGGTCCAGTGAACGGGCATGATTTTCTTCCCCATGAGTTCTTACTGGCCACATGTTAGATGGTGATGGTATATGTTGTACAGCCTGTACAAGAACATAGGATATGTTCCCAGATAACATCTTTCCTACAGATTATTAGTATATCATATAGGCTTGGGCAGTTGTATATTTAGAGGTCTGTTCTTTCCACAGACTTTTACAGGTTCAGCTGATAAGTGTTAATTTTTTTGACCTTGAGACTTTTGAGTTGATTGCATCTAACTAGAGGTATAATAGTACTCCTCTTAAATACAGAGAAAAAATGTTGTGAATATTTCTTCTTAAATATCCTCTTGAAGTTCTGTACCAAAGACTGCTATGAGTGATTGCAGTAAACATACAGAGAAAAACTGACATTTCTCCTTAAATATCCTCTTGAAGTTCTGTACTAAACACTACAGGGGTGCACTTGGGCATTCAGCACTGAAGGTCAATGTCGCAGGCCGGTTGGGTTATGAATATTCAAGAACAGGAGGGGATATTATTAAATTAGCAAGGATCACGGATCTTGCTTCAAGAAAAATGTTGACAATTTGCTTTGGCGCATAAATATCTCTGACATGAAAATGGTTAACTTTAGCTTGACTAACTTATAGTTTCTCTCAGCCAAGAGCACCAGCCGGCAAATAAATTGCATATCAAAGTAAGTTGGGTAGGTACTCGGGCATATAAGGTATGCGCTAACAGTCTTCAGGTGAAAGGGCGTAGAGGATTTGGTCTCGGTTGGCCGCACCCAAGCGTGGGAAATCTGCATGTAAGGTGGTGGAGAGGGATGTCGACGATGTGAAGGTTGTCCCTCCGGTGACACCGGAAGCCGTCCAAGGGAGGAAGAGGTGCCCCTGTGTGACTTATACCACGAGTAGGTGCTTGTTTCCTCACAGTTTGTTTATTTGATTTGGAACTCGAATTGAAATGCTATTTTATGCCATACATGCGAGACAGTCCATGTTTTGTCTTAGGATGTTTTGAGAATTTGTTATCAGTTTTTCAATGGAGTGCAAGTAATATGCGTACATTGTGTGTGTTTCTATATTTTTTTAGTTTCAAATACTTCTTTCCTAAAAATTTAATATAACAAGCAATTTATAAATTATCCGGTTAGTCGTGCATTGCACGTGCACGCTAGCTAGTACTACTAAACAAGCCAACATTTTCTTTCCTATAACCACCCCATTTAGTGTACATGAATAATTATCACTATCTGATTATCTAAATTCATCAAATCTAACAGACGAGATTAATCTAATGAGATTTCAGGGGTGTACTTTGCGATTGCAATAGGCGGATGAAAACTCTGCCGCAGACGAAAACTTTTGTGCGATCACCCCTGCACGACGCCTCCCACCACCGCATCCCATCCCCGCAATCGCCGGCACCCGCACTGCCGCTATCTCCGCGCCCGCAACGCCGACCCTCACCAGCCAGCGACCACAACAGCTCCCTCCCTTGTTCTTCCCCAGGCGACAGCCCACCGATGTATCTCACGCCCGCACTCGCCGGCAACCCCCACCCCACAAGGTTCCTCCACACAAGAGGCAACCGCGCCGCGCGCCGCGCGCCGCTGCCCACTCATGGCCCTGCTCCTCCATCTTCAACGTCATGATAGGCGTGAACGGAGCACTTCCACCGCCGCCCCAGTCCCTCATCCCGTTCCCTTCTTCCGCGCATACGGCGATTCGCTGCAATGGCTGAGACGCCGACTGGCGGCGGCTGGACCGATGCATGGCCACGACGAGAATGGCGCAGCAGCCGGTACCAGCGGCGGGAGCAGCGGTCAGGACCACGGGCACGGATGGGGAGTGACCCGTGCGTAAGCAACATCGACTGCGGCCGATGACGCCAAGATGAGATTCTACAGATCGGTCTTTCCTCTCTCTCTATCAATCCTTCTTGCTTCCCCGCTTGTCTCTCTCAATGCCACTACATGCAGGTTTTGACATGTCTTTGGTTTGTGTTAGCAGGAGCTCCAGTTCGCGCTCTGTTTTGATGGATCTCACTACGCACGCTCAAGAGGTGTTCGACGAAATGCAAAGCTAGAGAAAAACGAGAGGTGAGACACAGATACAGTTTTCACTTCAGGAAACGAATGCCTTTCTCTCTTTTACTCTGGCGAGCAACATAGCTGGCTCCTTCTCTTTTGTGTGCAGTTACACAAACACACACATGTACGCCCTGTAGCCATGCTGAGACGTACTCAGCACACACACACACGTCGCTACAGTGCAGAGACACACACACACGTCATCCTATTGTCAACTCCCCATGCTACTACACACGGGCATGGTCTAGATTGCGACAACGATTACATTAAAAGTTTGAACCGGGCTTGATTATTTTTTTGGTTAAGATTCGATGATGGTTTGGTATTACTCTATATTTACTATTATTTCCTTATTGATATTTAAGTATTGTGGTAGAAAACATTTAGCTATTACGTATCTTCGTTGACAGCCGAATGTGTTGTTTGAACTGTTTTCCCTAGATGAAGGAAGTACATTTTGCATGTACTAATTTTCTACTCTGTTTCAGATTATCCCCTTTTCTGTGTGCATTTACTATTAGATGCTTATATGAATATATGTATCAGACATTTAGCAAATTAAAATTTCTCATCCAGTGTTCAGTTATTTTCTCACTTTATTTGATGCTCATGTATGTGTTAACCTGTAC
>CBMN010139501.1:0-13246 GCA_000582825.1 Hordeum pubiflorum | reverse complement strand
TGCAAATTAGAGTTCAAAACAAGAGTAAAAGTGTTTGGAAAAGTAGATACGTTTAAGACGTATCAATGCACTTGATACATGAGTAGTTTCTCTAGTTCTTGGGGATATGGAGGAACCCTAATATGTAATAGGCCATTTGGTATTAGGATTTGATATACAATTTATATGTTTACGTTAATAATCTTCTTGATGTTGGGTAAAGTCGACCATTCAACATATGCCAATCTTGGACGGAATATTGTTGGCATGACGGTTGGTTGTGGAGGTAGGTTAGTGACAGAGCCTATCCACTTCGTCCCCGATCATTGCAGCAAGGGGTAAACACAGACCGCTTTTAAGCTGCGTCCACGGAGGAAGACCCCTTAATTATCATTCAGTAACAGGGGTAAGGATGAATGGTAGTGGCGTATGTGACATGGGGCTATCGTGTATGCACGTATCTATACTTGGCTCCGCCCACAAATAGAAACATATAAAGTGGTTTAAGAATTCGACGTAGCATTATGTTTGGGCATCGCTCGTTGAGACACATAGTAGTGGGGAATCTGGACTCCCTGAGAACGCTTTAATCCTATTGAGTTCATCAACCTTCACTTACATCCTGAGTTACTTAACTTTATTCTTGCAAGTTTATTTCTTCGCTCACCAAATTCACCCATATCTTTATGTTGTTCCACTTTGCTTTAGGTTGCATTTAACTTGCATGCATTGCTACTTAAACCCTACAAGAGTGTTTCCTGAGGGATCGATACTCTTACTTCGAAGAAGCTACAACTAAACCATTTGCACTTATTTGACATCAAGAAGCAAACATGTGCCTCTCGTGGATGTAAAAAACACATTTTTTTCTTCACGAAATCTGTACCTCCATGAGAAGCAAATCTATGCCTCTCATGGAAGGGGAAAGTGCATTACTTTTTGGGAGACATGGATGTCCCTCTCGAGAGCAAACCCGTGCATCCACAAGAAGCGAACATCTGCCTCTCGTGGAAGAAAAATAAGCATGTTTTCCGCTTTTGGAGAGGCAAACCTCTCGCGGAAGCAAAAAACACATTTTTTTGCGCACTTTTTTTTTTCATATTTTCCTCCAAAATCTAAAAAACCCGGTCAAAAACGATAAAGCCGAAAAAACCAAAACAGTCATCTAAACCCCCAAGACGCGTATAGAAAAATTAAAATATCCCGAAGGATATCCCAATGTGCAACAAGTGACGGTGGCTGAGAGCGTGCGCCAAGTGGCGCGCTCTCAGCCCACCAAAAGGGACCCTTGAGGGGCTCTTGCAAGGGATACCCCTTCAGTGGAGGAGCTTTGTGGAGACAAACCTGGGCCATCACACCTATCCCAGAAGATTTGTTTGCATTATCATGAGAAAATTGCCCATATAATCACTGAAATTCGGCCTAAGCTTGATGTTGGTCGCCCCCGACCCATTTGCCACTCCTAAAATGTGGCCCAAGCTCCGCCATTGTACCCCTTAGTTAGTTGCTCTTGCCAAATGCGCAACTATGTGCTATTGGGCAGGTCCACTACTCGGTAGGGCTTCTTCTTTTCTTCTTTTAGTATGATTATTTTATTTTCACCTTTTATTTATTTAAAAAAATTAAAATTCATGTTTTTAAAATTCACAAATATGTCAAATTGCTGAATGTTTTTTCAAATTCAATAAAAAATTAAAATTCCCGAGAAAAGATGAGTCTTAATTTTTTCTAGAATTTACAATCATTTTTAGTTATAAAACATTTCAAAATTCATGAACATTCATTTTTTTAATTTTTGATCATTTTCAAAATTCGTGTATATTTGTTTTTAAAAACTCGCATGTTCTAAAATGTGTGAACATTTTTTAATTATTAAGAAGTAGATTCACGATATTTGGAAGAAAAAAATTCTTTATATTTTCGATTTTTTTCATATCCCATATTTTTGAAAAAAGAATTCCCACAATAAATAGAAAGTTTGAATGGTTCAAAACTAACAACGGATTCTGGGCTGGTTTTGCCATAGAAGCGACAAAATCAACGAAAGAAAACCGGGAGCAACTAATTAAGGAGTACTCCTTGGAAAGCTTCTCAACGATCATTCCCACGCGCCGCCACTTGACGCGTTCTCAGCCGCCGCCGCGTGTCGCGTTTTGAGTGTTTCCTTTGGATTTTATTATTTTTTCGCACGCGTTTTCGGTTTCTTAGATTGGTTTTTCGAGGCTTTTTTGGTGTTTCGGTTTTTCACCGGTCTTCCTTAGCTTTTGAACGAAAAAAAATGTTCGAAATTTTTTTTGCACGAAAAAATGCGTTTTTTGTTTTTTTTGGGAGAGGCACGGTTTTGCTTTCGTGAGAGGCACGACTGTGCCTCTCGGAAAGGGGAAAACATGTTTTTTTCCAGGCGAGGCATGGTTTTGCTTTCGCGCGAGGCACGGGCCGTGCCTCTCGGAAAGAAAAAAAACACGTTTTCTTTTTTCTGAAGAGGCACGGTTTTGCTTCCGTGATATGCATGGTTTTGTTTTCGCGAGAGGCATGGCCGTGCCTCTCGAAAAGGAAAAAAAATACGCTTTTTTTTCTTGAAGAGGCACGGTTTTGATTTCACGAAAGGCATGGTTTTGATTTCACGAGAGGCACGACCACGAAAAAAAACACGTTTTTTGTTTGTTTCTATTACGAGAGGCATGGTTTTTTCGTACGCCTTTTTTCGTCCGGTTTTTTTCGTGAAAAAAAATTCGTTAAAACCTATTAACATTGGATCTAGTTTTGAAGATGTCGATGCGAGGAACCCAATGATAAAAACGGTTAAAATTTGGACGCACGATTTAGGAGATAAAAACATTTTAAAAATATGGATCTATGAAAAAAAGAAAAACCCCAGGTTGCGATAAATGACGAAGTACTCAAACCGCACATGATATGGGCCGGGCCACACGAGCGAGTGCGCGGTGCGTCTTTCCCGACGCATCGCCTGAGGTTTTCGCCCAAACAAGCGGCAGCGGCCAGCGCAAAATTTGAACGAAACCGCCGCGCCGGCGCCGGCACCCGAGCTACTCAATACTCCCGTGTCCAGTCCAATCAGCCGCCTCTCCTCTCACAGCCACACACACGCCGCCACGATTCAAGACCGCCGCCCGCTAGTCTAGAAGGGCCGCAACGGGAGGCATGGAAGGGGACGGCGAGACCTCGGCGGCGGAGGCGGCGCTCGGACTGAGCCCTCAGACCTTCATCAACGAGGTCCTCAACATCGTGGACGACGTCTGCTTCCAGGCCTTCGAGTACTGCCTCCAGTTACGCCTCGGATCCCTCTCCGTAACACCAGCTCGCTCTGCCCCCCTTTGCCGCCTACCGGTTTTGTTAACTTTGCCCTTTCGCCGTCTTTCTACAGGGAAGGCGCCCCCACGGCGGTCGGCGGCGCCACGGCGAGCAATAAGGCCGAGTTGCTGAAACGGGTATGTTTCTTCCGACCTCGGGATCCAATAGAACCGAACCCTCCTTCGGAATTTTGGAGGGTTCAGAGCACTACCAGATCCAGAATGGTGGCTTGCCCAGAGTTGTTGCTTTTTACATGCTAATAATGCTACTTCATCTAATCCAGTGATTACGCATGGGAAACTGTTAGGTTTGAATCTGAACTAAATGCCCTCGGTGGCTTGCACATGTGAAGATGGGTTTGTTTTGCTTGTACTTCCACAGTGGGGAAAACTAAACTGCATCTGCCATGGATAGATAGGTTCATTATGTTCGAGTATACCCATTCCGAAGGAAATTGATGCAGCGATGTCGCCTTAACTGCCTAAGTAGATGCGTCTTTCAGGTGTAGGGGATATATAACTTATATTTACATGCTTGGTGATCCCTTTCTGTAGCAAACTGGATATTAATTTGTTCTGCTGCAAACCGTGTCTTGGCACTTCATTGTGCCAGGAATGAGGTCTTCTTTGTCACACATTTGATACCAGACATTATTCGCAAATTTTGAAAGTAAAACGATTACCGACTGGAAGTTTGAAACAGTTAGAAACAATCCTCATATTAACTTTAGGTTTGACCTATAATTCATCTGGTTTAACCTATAGCATCCTTTAGGATAGTTAAAAACTGATTTATTTTGCCTATTTTTTCATATGATTAAATGTTCTGTATTTTTTTTTTGTCGTAATGTCCGCTTCAAACTTCTGAAATTATGGACTTTGTGATGATTTTTGTCTTAGGGAGTAAATGAAATTCACCACTTGGTAAGGGATGTATTGGACAAGAGAATGGACAATTGGGAGACGTATTGCCTGCGGAAGTGTTTAACTGTACCTGAAGGATTTGTGGCACCTGAAGATGTATGTCTCTTATCTCAAACTCAAAGTAATAAATTTTATCAAGCCAAAATTTTCAATTTGACCCAACACTCTAGGTTTAGAATTGATCCACACAATTCTCATCCCTGTTTCACATGATTCACTATAGATTATTGTTTCAGATACTTTTCGTCTTGAGAGTTCATGATGTTGAAACTGATGCCTCATCTTATACTGATTCACCCTTTTGTGAAAAAGAATTTCATTCAGTTGACTCAGCAATTGACAAGGAAACCTTTCAAGATAAAAGTTATCCACAGTTAATACTAATCAGGCTTGAACTAGTTTGTAAGCTATAGCAAATTATTTCCATTAGACAATTTGAGTTATGTTCTCTACTCTACAGTGATTAACATTCCATCATTTCTGACTTTTAGGCTTTGTCTTGTATGAAAGCTTGAGCTTTTCTTTATCTATGTTTTAGCTCAGGATATTATTCAATTGCAGTTTTTCTAAGTGCCCATGGTGTACATTATGCTCAACTAGGAAGTAATAGTAATATCAGCAAGACCTTCTGATTCTCAGGGCAAAATATATCTGGACATTTCTTACTGATGTCTTATTTTGAATTGCCCGACTAATGCACATCATTAATTTGTTGGCCGTTGTATTGAAATAGGATACCTTTTTCTTTTATACGCTTAGCATATATTAGTGCAATTCTGTTTTATATCTATCTCCGTAAAAAATATTGCACTTAGATTTCAATTCCAGATGTCCTACAGGCAAATATAGATTTATTCAGTATCAATCACACCATTTTACTAAACTGTTTCTAGGGAAATACTCCCTCCGTCCCAAATTACTTGTTCGTATCTAGACAAATCTAAGACAAGTAATTCGGGACGGAGGTTGTAGAAGTTTAATATTAACTAAGTGACTAAGTCATAACGATCGACTTTCCAGTTTGATATTATCGTACAGAACAGAGTTTCTTTTAAGTGTCATCCGAAGTTCAGTTCTTATATCTAGTAAACGGAATCAGTGTGAACATATAGTTAAGCTTAAGGTCAAACTTTGCTTGCAATAAGGTACTCAATAAATTACATGTTTGCGCACATTTTGTTTCACTGAAGCCATGCATTATTTTATATTTACTTTACAACCCGCACTTTCAAAAAGCAAGAGGCATGTAAATGAGTATAATTATAATATATTTTCTTCATCAGGATAATTCTTCTGCAATGGTGTTGCACAAAGATGGGGATTCTGATTCGGAACTGGATGCAGAGCTTATTTCTTTGAGGAAAAAACTGGCAGATGTAAGCACTTTACTCATAAAGAATTTGCTTGTTAATATTATCTACACTTAATCTAGCAAACTCTGGTGTTGTTTAATTAGGCTAACAGGGAATCTGAAGAACTTCAAAGAGAAATTTCTTCCTTGGAAAGGCAAACCACATACAAGAGTAACCTTAATTCCTCTATCGCTGAAGTACTGAAGTTGTTTGAAGACAAATCTGTTCAGGAGAATATACAAGGTATGCCACTAGACTTATATCCATTAAACCGGATGATTAAATATTTAAAAATTTATCAAAATAATCAGAACTTTCACTTTACTGATTTATTTATTTGGACACCAGTTCAGATGATCAGTGAAGGGTTATTGTGTGAAACCACACCAGATATTATTTGTTATCATAGTGTTATCCCTTAAGCCCCAAAGTTAATGTTCTCCCTATCTCCTTGTTAGACCATCGAGATACTAATTAGTAATTTGGTAGTAAGTGCTGCACCTATTAGTATTAGCCATTTTCTTTATGAGCAAGAATTCAATAGATCATCAATCTTTGGTCGTCCAGTGAACTTTTTGCTCCGACGTGTTAGCTTTAGCAATCAGAAGGTTCTCACACTTAATTATGACTTCTCAGTTTTTTTTTCTGGCGATGTTCCATCCTTTTTTGCTTCTAGTATAAATACAACCGAACATGGTTAACAGTATGCTTGACATAAATCACAAAGATCACATCCCTACATTTAAATTTGGTCTAGATAGTGCCGCTAGCTACTATTCGAGAAGTACTACTTGTGCTCAATTATCTCTGGTTCAGATTGTATGCCTACTCAACTGTTCTGAACCTGCAGCTATTGCGAACACAATACCAAAATTGCACCAGAAAATGAAGATTATGAAAAGGAAAAAGGTTGAGCTTGAGCCTATGGTCGGTGAAAATGTTTGGAACATCAACTGTCTCAGAGACCAGAAGCGTTTAGCACCGGGTAATGGTTCCACCATCATTTTGCTCTTGATCTCTTCGTTGTTCGTGTGGGTATCTATGCCACAAACTTTTCTCTCACCATCCTGTCTCGCAGGTTCTACTCCTAGCACCGAGGACATTCAAGAGGTGAACGCGGCTGTGAATGGCTTGCGGAACGAGTAACTTGTGTTGTGGGCGTTCGCAATATGAGGATGGCGACCTGCATGCACCACCAAGTCCGCTGTAGTATTGCCAAGCTACCCTCTCGCTAGCTACCTGAACTGCAGTTCTATCAGACAAGCTGTATATACAAGTAACATGTATGCATATGTTGTCTCTCCAGACTCAAAACACCAGTAGCACAGTAGCACTCTCCAGTCTCCAGCATTCTGCAAGGCCTCTAGTGCTTAATTCCATCTGTCTTATCATTTGTTGCCGCTGCACGCAATTGAGACAAACAAATCGAAAGATCTGCAGCAAACTCTCCCTGGGTGTGTTCCTGTCGAATACTACCTTTTTTTGGGTATAACAAATTGTCCAATGCTCCTTTGTGTTGGGTTTTCTCGGGGGAGACTAGTATAGGGGTCTGCCCTTTAGTTGAGATCGTAGGACCAACCACAAAATTGCATATTTAGATATTCCAAAAAAATTCTAAATTTCTTTACAACATACCTGCTGGGTATGTATATCAGCTCAATACTATTCAACAGGTATATTGTTTTGCATTATTCGGGCGAGATTTGAAAAAGACAAATTCAACTATGAATAGTTTCAGTTTTTGGTGAATAGTGTTTGACACTTCACATCCGATTTTGCCTTTTTTGGTTCTATAAGTGTAGTTTGAATTTGGAGCTGAAGCTTTTTGAGATTGTACATCAAACATGGTTATGTGTATCCAATTTTTTTTTAGAATTTTGGAACATGTTTTATATCTTCAAAAATATTGATCTCATTAATCTCACCTAAGGGCAGAGCCTATACTAGTCTCCCGGGTTTTTCTTCGCGGTTCAACTTTTGTGGTGTTTTGTGCCACTGTAGAGTCATGTCCTTTTCTTGGAGCTGTTTCTTAGTATCTCTCTGTAGAAAGAAGTAATCGAAGCGGAATCAATAGAAATAGACTGGAGGTCTCTAATGCAATATTTTTTTGCAATTTGTTGCAGTCATTATCCCATATTGCATATGGCTCTTGTATGTTTTTTTTATCCGTCATCATAAATTACGTCGTATCTTGTGCACCTGCATAATTTCTTGGAAACTATGATCATCTTGACATTTGCAAAAATGGAAGGCAAAGGTAAATAGTATCGTCGGCTATCCACTTATTGTTTGTTTATTAGGCCGCAAACGATTACTATTTGTTACTACTAGATAATTGTTTGTTAGTGTACGCACATGAATTTGCATTCTTTTAGACCCTTTTCAGTGCTTCATCGTGGACAGGTGCTAAGTATGTCACATAAGCAAAAATATGACACGTCACAACAATTAAGGAGGAGAGAGAGCACTTTTATGACTCCAGGAGAACCAATGCTAATCACGTGAACCTAAGCAAACAACTTAAATGAGAGAAGTTGGTCAATGCATGAAAGAGTTTATGTGCTAAATCATTAAATAAAGTGAGCTTAGCAATAACAAGTTAAGCACCTATGCATTGGGGAGTTGAGTTGCTAAGCTATTTACTGCATCTTTGCATTGAAAAAGGCTTTACTACTACTATATTTTTTGAAATTCGGGAGAAGACAGACATCCAATATGGTAGTTGCGGATTGTAATTTGAGATCTCGGCAAAGCCGGCGACGTCCCGGAAGCGGAAGAACGCCATCGTCTCTTCCGAGGAAACGGAAAACGAAAGGAAAACGCAGCGTCCCCGTCCGTCCATATAAAAATAACCCCGTGGGCCAGCAAGGCACGCACGCACAGATCTCCAAACCCTCGCACGCCAGGTTAATATCCGCAAGATGGACGCCAGGACGCCCCGCCACCAAAGGCTGCTCCGCACCCCGCTCGGCCCACCGACGCCCCACAACCCTCGCCACCACCCCGGCACGCCCGGCCAAAACCCTATCCGCTACGTCCCCGCCGCCGCCCCGCTCTCCCCGCGCTCCGCCGCCGCCATGGAGGACGACGCCATCACCACGCTCATGGACATCGACGACTCCCCCCGCAGCGCCGCCGGCGCCGGCTTCCTCGACGACGACGACGAGGGGGACCTCCTCCACTCCCACCGCATGGGCGGCCGCGGGAACGAGGCCCGGGGCCCCCTCCCCTTCGCCGGCTTCTTCAACACCTTCGACGGCGCCGACTTCGACGACTCCGATCTGGCCTGATCGAGGCTCGCGTTCCGGTACCGGTCGCGCTCCTGGGCTCTGACGAGGCTGGGAGGTCCTTCTGTCTGTCGATATGGTCAAGGCGGTCTATCTAGTTAGGTTATCGGTGAAGTGAAACTACTATTTCGAGGCATCTGGAGACCTTTCGGTGATCAATCTAAGTATCGTACTGCTGCGTTGCCCTTGGATCTCATGCTGTTTGGTTATTAATATGCAAGTGCCTTAAGTTATCCTTGATTAGTATCATCTCTGCGAATTTCTCTTTATAGTTCGATTGGTTATGGATTGTTGCTATGTTATTTCTGCTCAATTGTGGCTGTGTTGGGAACGAGCTGATGCTAAGCTAATAAATTAGCTTCTATTCTTGCTGTTGTTTGTTCTTTACCTTGCATACATGGTGTTTGATTTTGTTATTGAAAACATTAGTCTACTATAGGGATACTTAATTCCCAAATCTCTTTGATCATTGTGCTATTTGGTATGTAATTTTAGCCATTTTATTGAAGACATTAGTCTATTAGGGACACTTAATTAGCAGATCTCTTTGATCAGCAGTGGTGTTGCACTAGAAAATCCAATTATCATTGCAAATAAACACATGGAATGCCTAAATGGAACTTCAGTGAACTCTTATTATGTTTCTTTGCAACACAATTTAGTGATTTGTTAGGAGTTTGATCAACCAGGGTAGCTACAATTTTCACTTAATCAATACCGCAAGTGCAGTGAAATTTCGTAAGCAATATCCCTTGACTTCCTCGAGGAGTTGATGCACTAGGATAACCATGTATTTTTTATTGACCTTGCAATTGAAGGCACATTCTATTTCTTTGAAATCATCTCTAAAACTTCATGAAATATTTTATGATTGCAAATTATCCTTGATTAGTATCATCTCTGTGAGTTGCTTTTGTTCTCTTGCTTTTATAGTTCAAAATGATTATGGATATGCTGGTTGCTATGTTATTTCTGCTCAATCGTGGCTGTGTTGGGAACGAGCAGATGCTAAGCTAGTCAATTAGCTTCAATTCTTGCTGTTTCGTGTTGTCGATCATGCATAGATGGTCAACATTGGTCTACTAGGGATACTTAATTCACAAATCAATTTGATAAGTAGTGGTATTAGTTTGCAAAATTTTGTTGAAACATTGGTCTACTTGGGATACTTAATATGCATACCTCTTTGATCAGTAGTTGTATGGGTTACGCTACACGTAAGATGATTTCTGTACGGCCTGTGCACGACACTCGATAGCAGCCGTCCATACTATTTTCTGTACAGCTGGGATAAGATCGTATGAAAATCGTATGAGGCCTAGTACACAGAGCACTTCCGGTAGTGGTATTGGTAATGCAATTTTAGTGATTTTAATGAAAAGACCAATTTAGTGGTATTGCACTGGAATGTCCAATTAGCACCGACCCTTTTTCTCTAGTAATAACACATGGAATACCTAGCTGGAACTTTAGCGAGCTCTTGTTATGTTTCTTTGCAACACAATTTAGTGCAATCCCATTGTTACAAGATGCAAGCAATTAGCTCTTAATAACTGTACAAAGGCTTGCGGGGAACTTTAGCGAGCGAGCTCTTGTTATGTTTTTAGTGCAATCCCATTGTTACAAGATGCAAGCAATTAGCTCTTAATAACTGTACAAAGGCTTGCCGCGTTAGTGCTGCTTACAGAGGTACAGTATAAACTGCTGTCCTATTGCGGTAGGGCTGGAGTTGATCCCAACTTAAAACTGTTGCAAAGTTTGTTATACAATATCTCTGCCATACAAAATATGAGTTTCTCAGCTAGTTCATCCTAGACCAATTTGTTGGAGTGTTAAGGAAATAATTTGAAAGTAGCAGGTATGACTTGTTAGATGTCACTACCTGGGTGCTAATATGTTTTCCCTTCAAATATACAATTGCTTGAATTATTGAATGTCCACTCTTTCTAAGGCTATCTACAGGGTTTGCACTTCAAAAGTGTGTAATGTAGCGCTGCAGTAACTGCATACGAGTATGTGATGTGATTGTTAATACATTTTGTGCAACTGGTTTTTATTTGGGAGTGCTGAATATAAGCTGTCAGATATGCTCATAATTGTTTTTTTTTGTGTGTTTTTAGTCTGGAATTGTCATAGTACTACCTTTATTCACTAACTAAAGTAGGACGTTTTGGCAGTTTAAATTAGTGAATGTATTTAATAGAAGGGTGATGCTTAGCCGCCGGTGACCGGCGGTAAATTGCAAAAAACCATCACAATTGGGGACCCTAATTAACAAAACCACCACCATTCGTTTTTTTTAAAAACCACCAACATTGTGCTGACAACTTTCAAAAAACACTGATCGCCTAAATAAGCACATGCTAAGCTAAAACTGACATAGGTCCCACCATAAGTGATGATGTGGCAACCAAAACTAACGGTGTTTGATTGACCGTCGAAATAGACGTGGGGCCCGCATATCAGTGTGATATCTCTCCTAAAATAAAATAAAACACATCTCTTTGTCCTCCTCCTCTTGATCCACTGTGCATGCAGTGTGCACAGCTGACGTCGCCTCCTCGGCCCGGAATGATCTCGCGCCGGACCGCAGGTTGCTGCCGGCAAGCCAAGCCGTTCGCTGCCCCGCCCTTATTTCTCCTCCATCTTCCCTTCTACCTTGCCGCCTGGTCCAAGCCGCGTCATGCGTGCTGCCGCGGGTCTCTGAGCCGTCCGAGAGCACCACCTCGCCGCCGATCGTAGCCAGCGTAGCCACTGCCGACGAACCGCTACCAGACTATGTCCCTGAGCTTCGCCTTTCCACGCTCGTATCCCTTGCCGACGGATTCAAGCATGGACGCCCCGGGGACGGTCGAATCGAGCCCTTCTTTGCCGATTGCACCGGTCGCTCCTCGCCCTCGATTCGTCGCCTCCAAGCCTGCCCCGAGCCCACTGAGCTCCCCTGCTACATCGAAGTGAGCTCCTCTCGGTGTCCCTGCATCTCCTCTACTCTATTTCACGTTGTAGCGCCATCCCCCGCGAGCTCCGAGCACGACCGCCGCCATGGCCGACGAACTCAAGCAGTTCGTACAAGTGGCGACTCCCCATGCCTAGTCCAGTAGCAAGCGGCGACTCCCGTCATGGTCTTCTCCCGGCGACCCCCTGCAGTCCAACACCACCCGCCGTGGTTTGCTCCCAACACCCCCGTGCAATCTGGTAACGGTCGCTTCGCCACCCAGAGGACGGCATAGGACTTCCTGGGCCTGTCCTCCATCTGTGTTTGGTTGTGGCCGGGAGCCATGGTAGACGGCCAAGCATGGTGCTGTGTAGCGCAGAAGTCGGCGGTGCCGGGAAGCTCGTCAGCCGGCGGTCCGCCTGGCCGGAGCCACGGACCCCCATGCGTGTAGAGAGGTGCGAGAGCGCGTGGAGAAAAGTCGCGAGGAGACGGGGTTGACCAGTTGAGGTTTTCAATTAAATGGTTTTAATAGAGCTATCAACGTTTTTTTAAAAACTATCAGCGCAATATGGGTGGTTTTTTGAAAAAAAAAAAACTGATGGCGTTTTTGTGAATTAGAGTCCCCAATTGTGATGTTTTTTTTTGCAATTTACTCCTAGTGCCTCGGTGTGGATGCGCGTAACCGTCCCATCTGTGCGTCATCCTTCCGCAACCAGTTTCAGTGGAGAGAGAGAAAACTCCTCTTATTCCTGCTCCATACTGTTCGAAGGTAAAAGTAGAAGAGACATAGACCGAGATGTAAAAGTAAATCGTTGTTTTATTGATGGTTGATTACAGGTATATATAGCCCCGAACGGATGCATCAAACAGACGCAATGGTCCTGAGAGACGAGCGAACAGTCGCGTCCCTCGTGCATGGCGGTTAGGGATAGTGGGGATTCTCCTTAATTAACACATGGGTTAATTAAATCTCAACAGCCTCCTAATCTACGCTATTCTTGTAGACATTATCATCTTAAATAAAAGCTCCTCCAAAACCCGTGGGAAAAATATGAGGAGTAGAATATTTGATATGTTGCCAAAACTCCTGCAAACCCAATGAAAAAAATAAGGAGAAAATGCCGCAACATACAATAGTTATCGTCTCCTTTAACTCGACATGTGAGAACCATAGAGTAGGGAGAACAATAAACATGTCAAATAACTTTCCTAAAAACCCCGGTGGGAAAAATAGAAAGTATGACATATGAGCTTGTGTTGATATTACCTCATTAAAAACCTTTATGAGAACCAGTAAAGTTACTCACGAAGGAAAAAGAGTATAATATTATGCTTTCAACAGGAACAATTCAGGAAGATACCCCCCTCATTTTTGCAACTTCCAAAGCCGTCACATACCAATTTCATGAACATATTTCTGAAATGTATAAGTTGGTAGAGACTTGGTGAACAAATCAG
>CBMN010137141.1:0-13143 GCA_000582825.1 Hordeum pubiflorum | reverse complement strand
CAAGGAGCATCTACATACTAAACTTGAATAATGGTTCCATCCCTTGCTCCAATGCTTGATGGCTTCATTATATAGGGACCTCCGGGAAGAGATAGATTGGATCTCAAGTAATCCCTTTCCAAATATGAGCCACCGACCTCCAAACTGACCTTTGGTTGCGTAGATTGTGACAAATTCCATCGGAGATATTTTTGGCATCACATCACGCCCTGCCTCACGAAAGATGGGCCCGAGAGGAGCCAGTGCTGGACCGACCGATCCAAGGATTGGCCGAGCCCTGGCTAAGCCCTCTTGGCCCCATCTTTTGCCAGCATCTTGTGGGCCTTTCAATAATCTTTCCCATGATGGGTAATGCGCCAAAATCCGAGTCCGTATGAGGGAGATATGCCCTTTTTAGTGAACCTTGCTCCTGCAGCCCGGTATGAAATTGATTTGAACTTGGGCCTCCGCTTCTGGGCCTTGGATTGAGTGATAATTGGGCCCTCTTGACATGGGCTTGATTTGAGAGCATAATACGCTTTCTTTGAAAGCGTACATTTGCCTCTTTTCCACTGTTTTAGACCTAAGTCCTGAAAATCATGAAATCACCAAAACTAGTAGAATTAGTTAGTAGTAAGCCCTACTTCTATAAATTTGATTCATTTTATATTATTTTTATATATAAGTTGAAAATATAAAATATGAGATAAGGACCATCAACAACCCCATTATAGTTGGTGTTGCTACTACTACTCTAGTACAATAACTAATCTTATAACTACACTAATTAACTACTCGAGGAGGCGCTTCTTCCATGGCAGGGCATCACTGCCATCGTCGTCATCATCATCGACGTCCATGCTCGCCGTCGGCACCTGCTGTGTCGGGTTAGTTCCACCTGCACCTCTGAGGCATGTCCTGGGGTAGCTCCCCAAGCACCTGCTGCGCCAGGAGGATTGTAGCCACGGTCTCGTTGGCCTTGTCATAATGCTCTGTAGCCCACTGGAGGTAAATGCCCAGTTCTTGGTCTGGTGGAAAGTCTTCGACGTCGGTGAGATCGGTTTCTGTGGACACCTCACCCATGGTGAGGGCCAACCTCGTGGCATGGCGGATGCCACTGGAGATGGCATCAGTGACCCGGTGGGGCGCCTTCATAAGGCGCTCCAGCGGCGGACCTGAGGGCACCCCCAAGTTATCCATGAAGTCGTTGACAACGCCAACGAGGGCCTCCTGATCCACTGCCATGGCAAAAAACATCCACATCTAAGAAAGAAGTAGGAGAAGAAATCTGAGGGTAGAAACGCCACGAATGAAACTCTTACGTTAGCACTGGCGATCCGCCGCATGCACACGTGCCCCTCGGCGGCCTCTCTGCGAGGGGGCTCGGTCCTGAGCCACTCGGCGGCGATGCGCCGGCGGCCACGGCCCGTCCGCCTAAAGAGAACTCGGGGAACAGTGGCACGGCATTAGGATGATACTAGATTTTGGGTAAAAGGGTGGGGTTTGGGGTGAAAGGATGTGGAGAGGCCTGGGGCTGGAAATGGGTGACTCAGATTGTTGTGTGCACTCGTATCTCATATTTAACACAGCGACCTTTGGAGAACTTTCTCTGTCCCAAAAAAGAACCAAATTTTTTGACTTTCAGCTTTCTTATTTGACCATATGCTTGAAGGAGAGCATATCGTTGAAGGATTTTCCCCCCGGCGCGCTTTTCGTCGGCCCTGCTCGGACTATTCGTGGTGGCGTGTGGGGGGCGGCTGGCACTGATCTGAATTTAAGCCAGGGCATGATGGCATCCAGCAGAGGAGGCGTAGTAGGGGTTTGGCCATAGGTCATATTGGAGTGGCACAGTTCATATCAAATCATATCAAACTTAGCAGAAGTGAGATGCGCGTGCGCGTGGGGTCGACACGCGCGTGCCATCGTGCTCCAATAGCGAGGGCGTTGAGCTGCTACGCGTTAAATGCAACACCCTCTCCTCGAGAGGAGCAGGCACCCTTCGCCCCCACATCACACAACTAGCTGGACTCAGCTCAGCTTGGACCTGAGGCTGATAGGTGGGTCACATGAAGGTCAAAGGGTAGTCAAAACTATGATTTGAGTTAATTTCCTAACAAAATTGCACCGAATTTAGCATGCAGTTTTGAAGTGTTGTATTAAGCATGTGTATGAAATGCTAATGGTCATTAGATGATGCATATGTACTATACCAAGCATATATGTGTATGTGACACATGTGCTATCAATGAAGTGGTGAAGATGAGCGTGCATATTTAAGTTCATAGCAATGTACTCCCTCCATTCCAAATTATAAGACATTCCAAGAATCTTGGACAGTCAAAGCTTCTCAACTTTGACCAAATTTATATAATAATATAATAACACTTATGATACCATCCAAGTATAATTGGATTATTTATTTAATATATTTTCATAAATTACCTATTTGATATTATAAATAATCTTTGTATTTTCTTTTAATAAGTTTAGTCAAACTTGAGATATTTTGACTCTCTAAGATTCTTGGAGTACCTTATAATTTCTTGATCGTGCACTACATAAGACAATGTATATATAAAGTTTGGTCATTGTTGACGGTCATTAACTCATATTTTATACCGTCAATCAATATATAAAAATAATATAAAATGAATCAAATTCATAGAAATAGGGCTTGCTACTAACCGGTTCCACTAGTTTAGGTGATTTCATGATTTTTAGGACTTAGGTCTAAAAATAGTGGAAAAGAGATGAAAGTACGCCTTCAGAGGAAGTGTATTATGCTCTCAAATCAAGCCCAAGACAAGAAGGCCCAATCATCACTCAATCCAGGGCCCAGATGTGGAGGCCAAGTCCAATTCAACTTCATACCGGGCTGCAGGAGCAGGGTTCACTAAAAAGGGCATATCTCCCTCATCCAGACTTGGATTTAGGCGCATTACCCACCGTTGGAAAGCTGATTGAAAGCCCACAAGATGGTGGCAAAATATGGGCCAGAGGGGCACCAGCCAGGGACTGACCGGTCCGTTGGATCGGTCGGCCCAGGGGTAAGCCCTCTAGTGCCCATCTTTTGCGAGGCGACGTGTAATACGATGCCAAAAATATCTTCGCTGGAATTTCCAAAAGCTACGCAATCAAAGGTTGGTTTGGAGGTCGGTGGCTCATATTTGGAAAGGAGATTACTTCGGATCCAATCTATCTCCTCCCGGAGGACCCTATATAATGAAGGCGCCAAGCATTGAAGCAAAGGATGGAACATTTAGTCAAGAATCTCAAGATGTAGTTGCTTCTTGCGCCTTCATGTAACATTAGAGAGAGATTAGCATGAGAGATTAGTAGAGAAACCTCCTCCACAAATGTATCTTCTTCTAGTTGATCTAGACTTCTAGTTCTAGTTCTAGTTCTTCTAGTTCTTGTCTAGTTCATCGTGTTCTAGTTCATCTAGTTCTTGTCTATATCATCTTGTTCTAGTAATGGATCTTCTAGTTCTTGTTCTAGTTCTTCGTCTGGTACTTCAAGTTCATAATCTAGAGCATTATTTGTGTTCATTGTGTGCTACTTCTACTTCTAGTTTATGATCGTGATCTAGATCTAGTTCTTCAATAAATAGCTTCTAGTTCATCGATCCTGTTCTAGTTCTAGATTTGATTATCAATGATCATGTTCTAGTATATCTAGATTGAATAACATTGTGCATGATGGTGGCTTCTACTTGATCATCTACAACTTCAATTTGACCTGTAAGAACAGAGTTGTGATTCTTCATCAATTGTGAGTATCTCATCTATTTGATCATCTATTTTATTATATCTTGTGGGTTTGTTGTTCATTCTAGAAGTTGTTCTAGAACAGGTGCTCCGAGTAAGGGAACTTATTAGATGAGTTAATCCCTATTAACAGCTTGGAGTAGTAATCAATAGCATAGACGTGGTGTCTAGGTTAGGGGTTACCTGCATTTGCGGCGTAGTCTAGGTGGGACTGGGAGTTGGGTGGTGACAGCACTCCTCCGGCACCTGAAGTCTGTGTTGTAGTGTAATTGCCAGCATTGCCTATGGATGTAGGTGATCTCTGGTGCCTAAAATAAGATATGATGATTTAGATCCTTCTAGATGAGTTCTCCTTTGATGTAGAACCTTGCTATCTCTAGAGTTATCTACATAAGCTCTTCTTGAGTTCCTAGGATGGCTTTGCTCTTAGATATGCACGTTCCCTATGGATTTTACGATACCCTGAATACTTCTGGGTGAAGTGCTACAACGGTATTTCTGTGCGCTTACGGATCTCTTTTTGTTTGCGTTAAGAAACACCAACAAGCATTTTTGGCACCGTTGCTGGGGAACGGTTGCTATGTCTTCGAGCCGAGTTCATCCTCGTTAGTCATTTCTATATCTGGTTTTTCAAAACCTTTCTATCCTCTTTGGTAAGTTCATCTAGCCTCCATCTTTTTGAAGTTCTTTGTAGCTTCAAGGTTTTGAACTTGCCATGGTTTGAGCGATGCCAGAAAATTTCAAAAACCCTTACTCAAACCAAGTTTGATCCTCTGGCTGATCTTCTTGGCTTCTAAAGCTTTGAACTCTGCCATGATCCTAGCAATACTAGACCATTGCTCCAATCAAGTGTGTCTCTCTGGCTAATGGTTTGCCAGGACATTCTACTAACTTTGGAAAGATTAAAGAGTGGATTGTAAAGATTCTTCTTTTTGAAATCCCTCTCGATTCCTTGTTCTATCTTATATAGAACTAAAGTTTGATGCATCCTTAGCTTCTACATGAAAGCATCTCAAGAAAATATGGTTGTAGATGTTTTCAAATGCTTTTACCAAAAGCTATGTAGTAGCTTATTATCTTGCAGCTTAAATAAAGTATTTTATGATAATGATGAGAAAGGTCTGATATTGGATCCTTAGATGGGAAATCTAAACATTAGTTCAAGCTTTGTGTAGAAAATCGTCTACGACAAAGTTTTTTTCTCACCGTTATTTTGCTGCAAGAATCATTGATAATCTCTCTTCAATTTAATAGCAAGATTTATATTGTCAAGTATACATTGCACCTTTGGGTATTCTTATCACTAAACTTTTGCAGATTAAAACAAGAAGCACGAAAGGACATGCAATAGATCAAGGGAACTACATCACTCTGATGATGTTGGAACACATTTAAGAAGAAACCCTAACTTTGCACACTTGACTTTTACACAAAAGTCTAAGTATGGGGGAGGACGGTGAAAGCTTTGTTGCAAGTTCCATGCACATCAAGATCAATCAAGAAAAGAAAGGATAGAGAGATGATAGCCACTATCTTGCTGAAAAGGAGAAGAGAGATGGCTTAGGTGCACACACACCAAGTGAGTGCCAAGGCCCATCTCAAGACCTAGTGAGGCCTTTGGCGCCTACCGTCAAGGTCTAAAGGAGCATTGGGATATGGGAAGTGACCCAACACACTCATTTGCAAACAAGAAGCCCGATGATCAATGAAGAAGGTATAGCCCATATGGACCACACAAGGATAACAGTGACTACCTTCTACCGTGCAAAGCAAGCCATGTTCATGCCAATATCAAAGCTTGCAAAGATGCACCAGTACCTGAGTTAGTCCATCAAAATTATGTCATCTAAGGAAGAAGCTAACACCAAAGTGGAAGCCATGATCCCTCATCAGATATGATGACAACAATCCATGGGTCAACTGCTTGACTTATTCAAGTAGGGCTTGTCACATGGTGTAAGTCAACTTAGCAAGAAGGCGGGAGAAGATGATCCCTCATTAGTTATGATGACAACTATGCATGGGTCATCTACTCTGCCTCTTCGCTGAGTGTTCTTTCTCATGAGCAGACTAAATGCTCTGCAATGATGGCTATCTGTGAGGCGGCCATCACTCCAAGAAAAACAAGATCATACACAAGGAGAGTGAGGAGACATTAGCCGTAGGTAAGCATAACTCAGGTATGAAAATAGAAACGAATGATTTACAAATAAATATTAATATGTATCATCAAACACTACTCCTCTTTCCATCTCCATAAGAAGTATACCATAATCTTGGCAATTGCATGCTTCTGTTGTTTGTTATATGCTCTAGTTTGGGTGTATTTTCAAGGACCCATGAGATACATTTTTAGGTCTTTTTAAATTAAGCATGGTGCTTAGGTTAAAAATGATCTTCATTAATTAAAATTTAACATGGTGTTGAATCTTGATTAATGAACTAGAACTGTCATGGACAATAAAAGTAATCTCTTAGTGAAGATGATGCAAGGTTTTGTTTAGAAGTTCTATCTTTACCTTGTTTGAGATATGAAGTATGGATGAACATGTTAATATTTATGAAGTAAAATATTTGTTTAGCTCTATCATGACAAAATCTTTGATCCTTGCTATTTGAAGGATTGATTATATAAATTTCTCTCTTAGGCTGGGATATGTTTATAATTCTCTTTTGTCATGATAATTAAAAATAATAATAAAAAATATTCATAAAAAAATTCTTGATTCATGCTTGTTGTAATTTAAAGTTAATCTCTTGTTACAAGCATGGATATGAGCATAAATTCTTTTTATCATGATGAAGTTTTGACCCATGCTTGACTTAGCCTAAAAGCTTATCTTTTGTTACAAGCATGGGTATGGTCGTAATTTATTTTGTTTTAAAAAAAATATATAATAAAAATAAATATATTTTTCTAAAAATATATTCTAAAAATATATATATTTATAATAAAAAATATAATAATAAAATAGTGTAGACCCTCTAGTTTCCAAAACTAGTGCAATCTATACTTCTTGTATGTTGTATTTTTCTTTTGAATAAAAGAACAGGAACAAGAACTAGTGTGGAGGAGATAATCACGCCAATCATTCGAGTTTCTTCTACTACTATGTTGTGTAACATCAAGCAATCATTGTGTGAGAAGGACATGCTGATCAGACTTAGAGAAATTTGGTTGAACCTTTGGTTTAACTAAATTATCTCTAACACTATCAACTCCTTCATCTTCAAACGATGGTATGTGCAAAACTTCTTAAAGCTAAATTCGAAAGTTTGAATAAACATAAATCTGATTTTTTAAATCAAACACAAACAGCTACTCACTCTTGATGGCACATATAATTGTTACAATTCATCATATTTTAAAATGTGCCAAAGGTTAGAGAGACATGAACATAATTCTGGTTCTGTTGGTGTTTTTTCACCAACAGAACCCATGCACTTGATCTCTACCTTGTTTTCATGAGAAGGACACACTTTGAGCCAAGTGTGGGGGAGCTAATCCCCTTGATCTCTATAAGTGGAAGTTCTGATCTCACAAATCAAAAATGCTGCCAGTTTTGATCACTGATACTTCAGCACAAAATACTGGTTTGCATTCTATCCCAATTTTCTTGGTACATGCATTCCACATAAGACATATTTTATATGCAATGTTAAAATGAACCAAGACCACACTTAGAAATAAAATTTGAAAAGTACATGTGCATAATGTTTTGAGATATGATTTTTGCATAAAGATGGTTCCATATTCATTTACTTATGCTTGTGGGAAAAATAAATGTATAGGACAACCATATTGACTAGGTTGTTGTGGAGTGTGAGATAGTTCTGGCTTAAGAATCCTACCAGTTCAATTCAAAATACTTGGAGATTTGTTTTTGATAAAATATATAAAACCATAGTTTTACATGGTCCTCAATGATTTTGTTTTACCTACCAAGGCCATATGAAAGATGCTTAGTATAGGAAGACATCCATGATTTACTTCATAGGAATCTTGCAAGTTGAGCATTCTACACTCTATGCTATGGTCATTGAGAGATTATTTTCATGCACCCAAGATTATGAGATACATGTACACCAACAAATACCACAAATAAAAGCAAACTCTTACACTAAGAGTTATGCTAGCTAACTCTTACACTGAGAGTTACGCTCTTTCCATTTTTCCATCAAAAATAGGTTTATACTCTGTCACATGCATTCAATGTTCAAAGATAGAATCCTTCTCAAAATTTATCATTCATGCAAAGAGAAGGTTTTATGAGGCTATGCAAAAATAAAGTATTGAAAAAAATGATGAAAAAAAATGAAAATGAGAGATGAATAATGGACAAAAGTCCAAGGGCGAGTAGAGCCCACATCTCTGCAAAAAATATATGATAAAAAAAGAGAGAAAGAGAAAAGATAGCCTCATAAAATTCTTTGAAGTGCTTCCGTGAGAAGGAACAAATTCAAAGTATATGCATGGAGTATTTAGCCATAAAAATTCCACACACTTGCACATCTCGAATCTAAGTGTATGATTTGTATCTCCTGCTTGACCATGGTACATTCGCTCAACTACGTTATATGCAAGCATGTTCCACTTTCATACCTGCCTAAAACTCCACATAAGCTTATTAGAAGTAGGATGAAAGGCAACATCACAAAGCCTTTGGTGAGGTATATACATCCACAAAACATCCACATACATATCATTGAGTGACTGAGTGGATCATATGAGGAGTAAAAAGTGAACTATGAATTTCTTTTGAAAAATCTTGAAAAACTCCAAGTTACAGAGAAGAGAATTTGGGAAGAAGACTTCGCTTCAAGAACTTGTCCACTCTTCAACCACTGAAGGATATATGTTAGACACTTTCCACATATGTCACTTGTATAAGTAATGTTGTGGAATGGTTTTTCATGCAGGGTTATTATCTCAGGATGTTGTTCTCATGATTACTCTTATAATTATATTTATGCTTTACTTGAGGACAAGCAAAGGTTAAGTGTGGGGGAACTTGTTGATGGTCATTAACTCATATTTTATACCGTCAATCAATATATAAAAATAATATAAAATGAATCAAATTCATAGAAATAGGGCTTGCTACTAACCGGTTCCACTAGTTTTGGTGATTTCATGATTTTTAAGACTTAGGTCTAAAAATAGTGGAAAAGAGATGAAAGTACGCCTTTAGAGGAAGTGTATTATGCTCTCAAATCAAGCCCAAGGCAAGAAGGCCTAATCATCACTCAATCTAAGGCCCAGATGTGGAGGCCAAGTCCAATTCAACTTCATACCGGGCTGCAGGAGCAGGGTTCACTAAAAATGGCATATCTCCCTCGTCCGAACTCGGATTTAGGCGCATTACCCACCGTTGGAAAGCTTATTGAAAGGCCTACAAGATGGTGGCAAAACATGGGCTAGAGGGGCGCCAGCCAGGTACCGACCGGTCCCTTGGATCGGTCGGCCCAGGGGTAAGCCCTCTGGTGCCCATCTTTTGTGAGGCGGTGCGTAATACGATACCAAAAATATCTCCGCTGGAATTTCCAAAATCTACGCAACCAAAGGTCGGTTTGGAGGTCGGTGGCTCATATTTGGAAAGGAGATTACTTCAGATTCAATCTATCTCCTCCTGAAGGACCCTATATAATGAAGACACCAAGCATTGAAGCAAAGGATGGAACATTTAGTCAAGAATCTCAAGATGTAGTTGCTCCTTGCGCCTTCATGTAACATTAGAGAGAGATTAGCATGAGATATTAGTAGAGAAACCTCCTCCACAAATGTATCTTCTTCTAGTAGATCTAGACTTCTAGTTCTAGTTCTAGTTCTTCTAGTTCTTGTCTAGTTCATCGTGTTCTAGTTCTAGTTCGTCTAGTTCTAGTCCAGATCATCTTGTTCTAGTAATGGATCTTCTAGTTCTTGTTCTAGTTCTTCGTCTGGTACTTCAAGTTCATAATCTAGAGCATTATTTGTGTTTATTGTGTTCTACTTCTACTTCTAGTTTATGATCATGGTCTAGATCTAGTTCTTCAATAACTACCTTCTAGTTCATCGATCCTGTTCTAGTTCTAGATTTGATTATCAATGATCATGTTCTAGTATATCTAGATTGAATAACATTGTGCAGGATGGTGGCTTCTACTTGATCATCTACAACTTTATTTTGACCTATAAGAACGAAGTTGTGATTCTTCATCAATTGTGAGTATCTCATCTATTTGATCATCTATTTTATTATATCTTGCGGGTTCATCGTTCATTCTAGAAGTTGTTCTAGAACGGGTGCTCTGAGTAAGGGAACTTATTAGATGAGTTAATCCCTATTAACAGCTTGGAGTAGTAATCAATAGCATAGACATGGTGTCTAGGTTAGGGATTATCTGCGTTTGCGGCGTAGTCCAGGTGGGACTGGGAGTTGGGTGGTGACAGCACTCCTCCGGCGCCTGAAGTCTACGTTGTAGTGTAATTGCCGGCATTGCCTATGGATGTAGGTGATCTCTGGTGCCTGAAGTAAGATATGATGATTTAGATCCTTCTAGATGAGTTCTCCTTTGATGTAGAACCTTGCTATCTCTGGAGTTATCTACATAAGCTCTTATTGAGTTCCTAGGACGGCTTTCCTCTTAGATATGCATGTTCCCTATGGATTTTAGGATACCCTGAATACTTCTGGGTGAAGTGCTACAACGGTATTTCCATGCGCTTGCGGATCTCTTTCTGTTTGCATTAAGAAACACCAACAGTCACACATGAACACACTTACATAGCTAATATGAACTCATCAAGGTTAACATAGCACTTCAAAACTGCATTATAAAATCGGTGCAATTTTGTTTGGAAATGAGCTCATCAAGGTTTTGACTACCATTAGACCTTCATAGACCCACCCGTCAGCCAAAGAAAGCCAGGGAGATGAACTTCAAGGGTAGGAGCTAGCTCAACCTCAGCGAGAGCAGGAGCTGGCTATGTCTTTGATGAAACAAAGTAAGACAAGAGCAGGAGCCGACCATGTCCTATAACATTAGCTGCTATTCATGTGAAGCTGATTGAAGTGAGTTCGTATTAGCTATATATGTGTGATCATGTGTGACCAAGCTTTATATTAATATTATCTTATGTAGTGCATGATCAAGAATTGCACGATCAATGCATTCATCACATGAACATATTACATTGCTATTTGATCTTATACACCTCATATTACAGTAGGTAGCCACTACAATGCTATGAACACTTCTCATTGATATAGCAAACGTCACATACACGTATGCTTGGTATACTTATATGTACACTACACATATATACATCATATGATGACCATTAGTATGTCACACACATGCTAGTATAGCACTTCAAAAACTACATGCATTGAGAATTTCGTGCGATTTTGTATGAAAACAAGCTCAAATCATGGTTTTGACTACCATTTGACCCTCATGGACCCACCGGTCAGCCTAAGAAAAGGCAGGGGAGCTGAACCTTAGGGGCAGGAGCTAGCTCAAACCTCAGCGATCTGAGCCAGCCATGTCTTTGATGAAGCAAAGTACGCCAAGAGCATGGTATATGAATGATTCATTTAGCTTCACATGAACACACTTATATAGTCTCGAGTACATTGTTTCTTTCGGATCACCGAGGTTGAGCTCCTATCCTGAAGTTCAGCTCCTGCCCTAAACTAGAATATACCTATACACATTAAACTACAAGTCAACTAGGGGGCTCAGCCATCAGCGGTGCGGCAGCGGAGGGATGACGGGGGCAGCGCCACCGTCATATATCGTACCTTTGCATGTGTGCATGGCTACACATGTAATGGTACATTTTATTGTATAATGTGAATGTAATACACACACACTTGTATTGTATTATGAACATTAGCATGTCATATACACATGCTTAATATTATAGCATTTCAAAACTGCATTGAAAAATCAGTGTGATTTCATTTGGAAAGGAGCTCATCATGGTTTTGACTATCCGACGGCCCAAGATCCGGTTATTTTGGAACTCCAAAACAACCATATGTTGGTTAGCAGTTATGTAAAAGTATAGTCACCGATAGATGCATACAATGCATGTAAGGAAGCAACAGTACACAATAACAAACAGGGACATACTATATTATATTCATTATAATTAAATTAAAATATATACATATGATCTGGCTACCACTACCCGCAGCTGGCCCCCTAGCCACCAGCCCTCGACGCGTGCGAGATGGCCCCGGTGCGTCCCCTCCGCGCGTGCGCGCTACGGCGCTGGCGCCCCGTCGTCGTCGTCGTTGGAGTCGTTGGCGGCGGTGGCATCGTGGTGGGCCTTGAGGCGGTCGACCGCGGTGTCGAGATGCACTGCGTATAAGGTGACCTTCTCCTTGAGAGGAGAAGGCACACGAGGCAGCCCGAGGGCCTCTAGGAGCGCCTTGAGCCTACTGAAGGCGTCTTTGAGGACGTGGAGGGAAAAGCTGTGCTCGTCCATGTAACGACGCAGCAGTCTATAGAGGTCATCACCACCACCACCACTGCCAGCGCCTCCAACTCCGCCAGCCGCCGCTTCCACCACCGCCATGATCTTCTCGAGATGTAGTCGAAGGGTGTGATCAAGAATGGAGGAGTGTGAGATATGAAAGCCCCACAGGGTCTTTTTATAGTCGTTGGACAGCACAGATACTTGAACGGGCCGCATGCAGGCGTGCTCTTTGGACTTCCAAAACTGCAGAACGTGGGGAGGCATACCCGCGCATGGCCGCGTGCGAACGGGACCTGTCTGTATTCAACCTCGATAACTACAGAACGTGGGGTGTGCGCGCGCTCTCGGGCGGTGGTGCATTGACGTCCGGTTGATTTTAGCTCTCGGAATTCAAGCCCATTGTCCCTCAAGGGTGCGATTTTGTACGGAAACGATCTCAAATCATGACATTGACTACCATTAGACGCTCATGGACCCACCCGTCAGCCTAAGAAAGGCAAGGGAGTTGAACCTCAGGGGTAGGAGCTAGCTCAAACCTCAGCAATCTGAGTCGGTCATGTCGTTGATGAAGCAAAGTACACCAAGAGCATGGTACATGTGTGTTCATATGTGGCCAAGTTTTTATGTACATTATATTATGATTGTGCATGATCAATGCATTCATCACATGAACATATTACATAGCTATATCAACTTATACACCTCATATTACAATATGTAGCCACTACATTGCTATGAACTTAAATATATAAGGTCATCTTCAACACTTCATTGATTGCACAGGTCAATCATTAGCATGTCATGATGTTTCAGGACCCCGTGACGCAACACAAGGAAACCCAGGACCCCGTGTCGCTCCCGCGGGCGGCCCGGGGGCTAACCCTAGCCGCCACAGCACCACCCACCGCCGCTCCCTACTCCCCTCGCCGC
>CBMN010137113.1:0-10311 GCA_000582825.1 Hordeum pubiflorum | reverse complement strand
GTTATCACGGGTGCGTCTTCAACAAGTTTTTTCTCAGGTAGAAGTTGTCGCGGTGTTTGTACCTAAGTTTCAGGTCTACGGGGCGTATGATGCATTGCTGTTTGCACAAAAGTTTATCGGGTTTGTGTTTTCAAAAACTTTTTTTTCTGGGTCAAAGTTATCATGAGTGTTTGTACCTAAGTTATCAGGTTTGTGGTCTATATATTATCATGCTATTTATAGGGAGCGGAACATTTATTTCTCTAGAAAATGTTCATCATTACGAAAAAGGAAAAGTATAACACGTTGCATCAGTCTTTTAAAAAACTTGGATCAGATGGTTGTCTCGACTCGTGAAAATAGGCATTGTTGTTTTTATTTTCCATTCATTTAATAAGGCATAATAGTGGTCTAATCCGGTTAAAAAAATATATTAGAGTCTTAACTCAGTTGGTAACGTTCCGTGCCCGTAACCAACATGTCCAAGGCTCGATTCCTAGGAGCGCCTCCTTTTTTATTTTCACGCGCGAGAGTGAAAAAAAAGTATCGAGCGGTTTCTCGCGCGGGAAAAACGGATCGAGCGATCGCCGGGTCGTTCGGATCTATCGCTATTTTCCTGCCGACTGGAAAATAGCTTTGTCGATAACTTATATATACAGTCCAATTTATTCATTTTCCGCCCATGAAAGTCATTCCTTCGTGGAACTTTTTACACAAATACAATACTTGATCATATTTGTTTTTAAAAATATTTTTTTACTTTTTTTGCAATTATTAAATTATTTTGTGCATATAAGGTGTGCTGTCACCCGAGAACAATACGCTCCCTTCAGTTACCATGTCCCATGTCTAACTTGGCTAGTTCTTATATACTTTATTCTTCTGATGAAATGGATTGCCCCTAGCTTCATTACCAGAATTTATGAGAGTTACACGAAGAGGATGCACACCCTAGAAGATGAATGCATCTAAAATTCTTGGATTTAGTAAAACTAGCACGAAAACACCACACCACAACCTCATTAATATTTCAGTGTGCTTTTGAAGCAACAAGCTCCATATAGATTCAGTTAGCACAACATTATCCACCGGCAATTCCTCAACATACCGGTGTCCAGCAACACTTCCAATTTCACCTTCTCAAGTAGCTCAATCGCTAGTAGTAATGCCATTCACATCATTGGTTTCGCAATTCACTCCAATAGCCATGCCAATAACAAATACATTTTTTTATACGAAGGCAAAAGATTTGCCTCATCTATATTAATCAGAAGAGTTAATTCAACAAAAAACCGGGCGAAAACTGTCACAACCCGCTCAGCGGCATGAATACCATTGCAAAAAAAACCTCATTGAGGTCACACATAGGCGTCATCATCATCACTTTTCCCCAAGCACGCATCAACATCATCCCTTCTCCACGAGCAAGCGACTCCGTCTCTGTCGCAGACGACCATCGACGTAGCCCATATCACCCACACAACTCTGATTCTGATGGGGAGCTTTTGAAGGATAACTATGCAACGTTAACGCCACAGAAGATAGTTGAACAGACACATGCCATCCCTCATCGTTGCCACCCGAACCTCGCCACTGCAGTTCCACCTTCACAAGGACAAATAACCTGAGGTAAACCTGTGAACAAGTCGGAGAAGAGCCGACTAAATAATTCCATTTGGATCTTGTGCTTGTCTATTTTCTTAGTCTTCAAAAGATCTGAAAAGCAGTATCTAAAAATATTTTAGCAGCGACATCCTCCCACTCGATGAAACCTGGCAACCAAATCCTGACATATGGAAACTAAAACACCCCCGGCAAAATGGGCTTAAGGCTAACCAAACAGGAGGTGATCAATGCTTTCATGTCAGGAAAAAACACATGCATTGTTAGTCAGCAACCCAACATCTCTTCTTTAGGTTTCTTTAGTTAGAACTCTCCCACATATCAACAATCAGAAGAAAACTTTGATCTCGAGGATCAATTTGAATTCCCACCACTATTTAAAAACCTCCCAGGTTGCCTAGTTTGGACGGGATTGTACATGGCCTTATGCATAAACCCATTACCACCCAGAAACCAAATCAATTTGTCACACCCTCATCAGCCATTTATGTACTATGATAGATTGAAACTATATTATTATACTCTATAGAAAAATCACCCCCGCAACAACGATACAATTACAAGCATGATCGTCTAGATTGAATAACTTTAGAGACATCCATGTTCTTATTGGATACAAGTAATATAAAAGTTCAACCATTAAACTTCATTCTCCATGCCATAGGTCCTTCCATAATCTAGTTTTATGTCATGATCCAACATTTATTTTGGTTAGATGATAGACCATGTGCTTCATTTCATTAAACCATATTATCAGTGGGAATATTTTTTTACTTGGAACTTATTCGCATGTCTCATCCTCATTTGCCAGCCTCCAAAACCATTTGCACATATTAAACAAATATTCATTACATGGTTTATAACCCCCAACCCCCAATATCTTATGGGCACATGCGGATGGTCAATTCATACGGTGGCATTTTCTCGCCCTGGTCCTCCTAATAGAAGAGGTTAAATATATAAAAGTCCAGACTAGCCATTTCTCACACCAGGTAACCTATAGAAGAACATGATATAAAAGGGATTGTGCTAGGGAAGCGGTAGGGTAAAACATACCTCTCGAGTGGAAAATATTTTGCCTTGCTAACACAACTTCCTTTTGTCCATATTTTTCTTCTACAATTCTCAATCCTTATTCATGATTTGTGTTCTATCAATAGGGATTTCAAGGTTTCCAAAGGTAAAACGCCAGAATGACAAGAAAAACTCTTGATACATGTATACAACATTAATGCATTAACCAAGCCAAGATACTTCACTTTACAATAATTTATTTCTAGACCTGGCATTTGTTCAAAAAGACGTATAATGTACTTCAAGTTTCTACCCCCTCCCTCCCAGTTTTCGGGAGAAAAATAGTGCCATGTGCATATTATATTAATGCCACCACCATTCTACTACAAATGACAGACTAGGCCAGTCATAATCATGACACCGTGGGCATCGACAACTTGAATGAAGATCCCTATCTCCTTGTTTGACCCGCATATGAGTACTGAAATGTGGGCCTGATAATTCTTCAACTTTGGTTAATTTCCCACATGTGATAATACTGCCAAATCATTTAAAATGTCTGAAAAACCCCTTTTGAAGCATGATGTTATAAAGTAAGTCCCAAATAACATTGTGATATGCCTTTTCATAGTCAAACTTAGAAATAACCCAAACGTTTTCTTTGTCCGTATCTCATGAAGCACTTCATGAAAATAAATACTCCTCCCCTAATGTATCTACACCCTCATTTTTTGTTTATTGGGCTCATCTTACAAAACAATTCAAACAAGGAACACCTTCTTAAGTGCTAGACAACATTTTAATGCTATATGCATGGCCCCTCCCTACCTTCATGCATTCGTTGATTCTACATTGATAAGCAAAATGTGACATAATTTAATGTAGGCATAATTATATTTTCATATTCATAAGACAAGGAGACTTACAGATATAAAAGTTTATAAATTTTAAGAATTTTTTCGGAAAGGGTCTCTGCATCAAGCGATGCACACTGCCATTTTTTTTATATATAATTCAACAGGTCCCCAAAAAATACATTGATCAACCCGAAGCCACCTGCCTGGTAACCACTACCGCTACACCTACAGTCTTGATGATTTACCCTGACCTCACATCAACATGCCTCATCTAATCTGGTGGCCTCCTCAAGCTGTCCGCTGGCAAGCCGAAAGCACCAACCGGTCTAGCAGACCCTCTGCACGCACCGCATGCGCACACTCTAGAATCAATCGTTGCCATCTTCCATAGTCCCACCTTCAGGAGTGATCAACACATTCACCTCGCCGCGCCATTCTGCTGTCGATGCCACCACGATGCCAAACAGCACCACCGCCCAGCGCTCGTCCATCAAGACGCATCCATTGCCGAGACTCCACTTCACCATGCCTCCAAGACCCCGTCGTCGTCTATGTGGTAGACACAATGTCGCATCATCTCCTGAACTCGGTCGCTGCCAACGCCACCCCAATGGTGCCCACCATTCACATAGCTCCCAAGGGGGGGGCCTTCAAGAAGGGAAGGATGCCGAAGGCGCCGTTGCCGCCTACCGTAGTTAGGGCTTTTATCTGGGAGCCAAATGACGTGGTAGCGGTAGAAGAAAATCAGACGAACGTCTCCATGGAGAAGAAAACGGCGTCCTCGGGGCGTCGCCGCTGTCGCGGCCGCAATGTTCGCTAGGGATTTCTCCCGATATAGATCCCCACCTCTAGCGCCATCCACATCGAGGACCAGCAAAATCGTGACCCTGATATAGAGGAGCACACCAAGCAAGGGTGGAAAGTAGGCAACCGGATCATGAGCCACCGGCCGTCGTGACGGCGACCACAACGTCGCCCAGTAGCACCACCAGACCTCCATGGCACCTTCGCATACATCCACCACCACGCGGCCATCATGTGCAGTCGCCGAGATGAGATGTTGCACCGCTGTCGTGGCCTAGATCCACCCCCCCCCCCCCGCGCGCACGATTGGTGACCCGCGCCACCTGTAGCGACGTGATAGGGAGGAGGGCCTTCACCACTGCCGTCGGCCGCCGCTGCATAGCCCAGTGTCTTCCTCCAGTGGCGACGGAGGTAAGGGAGGGAGATGCAGCGGGCCTGTCGGCTAGGTCTTCAGGATCCGCCCGATTCACCTGAGCGGGGGACGACGCAAGGGTGTGAAATGGTTTTGTAACCTCATCTATGATTTTTGAGATAGGCCCTTTAATTATTCTTCATGAAGGCAGTGTGAGTATTATCTATAATCTCATATGTGACCTTGCATAGTTTATTGGTCATACACTTAGTCATCATTTTAAATTATCATTCATAAGCGATATGGGGCTGAACTTTTACATAATCTCATAATCCTCTCCCCTTGACAGGAGAGTGATTATAGAAAAAATTAGACTACCAATATTGATTAATCCTTCATGAAACTCATCAAACTGTCTATATCCGTATAAAATTGTGCATGCAACACATATGTGCTCACCCTTATTGCTTACTACCTCCCCTCAATCCTTCGTGAAACTCATCAAACTTGCGAAAAGGAGACGACAAGGAGGCGACCAACACTTCCCCTTGGCGTTGCCGCGGGCTCCCTTGCTCTCCCTCGGTTGCTATGGAGGCGTGATAGTGGGGGGTCCCTGGATCTGTATGTCTGGTCCGTGTACTATAGGCTCTTCAAATTCTTTGTTGCTAACGAAGCTAGGGCAACCACGGTCATGTGAATAATGGTTCCTTGACTTCCCCTATTTTGGTGCCCTTCTTTGGAGTGGCTCCGACAAGTTGAAGTATGTTGTTGATTGTTAAGAATTCCATCCGGGTGATTAAAGTTTTCCATGAGGGCCACATCGTCCTATGAAGGGTATGGCATTGCGGCTTGTTTTTGTTCTAATGTTTCATTTCTGTCCAATAAATCTCGGCTAGATATGGCATAGTCGGAGAACTTGTGGGGTTTGTGTCCTCCCCCTGTCTAGCTGGAGTTGGGATTATCCTCTGGCTCCTCGGTGGCCTGGCCAGAGTCTCTAAAATGGCAATCAAACCAGGTCGCAGTCGCCAGCGTCTTTTGAACGAATACTTTATATATCCGTGTTGTTACTTTTATCCGAGTGATCTAGATGAAAATCCCTCTTTTGCCTGCCCCTATCTTGATGAGAGGAAACGAAAGCTACATCAATGAATTTTCGAGCGCCAGTGAGCTTCAACAATGTTGCTCCAGTAAGACGGGGCCTAGATGCGGCAAGGAGCTCTATTCACGACGCGTTGCTGGATGCAGAACGAAGATGCTGCTGATTTCTTTGTGATGTTGATTGTGATTTGAAATTACTGTAATGAAGTTCCTATAATTTCATATTATGGCCATGGGCTTTTTGAAAAGGAAAAAAAATCCCCAAAGATGACTCCAGTATAATTGTCTTTGCCCAGGGAAACCATTATCTTGCTGGTATGTCCCATGCGGTGGGCCAATGTAGAGTCCCGTGCTAACGTATATATAAAATGTAGTTAGAAATCAATCAACAAAGCTGCTGTCGTGTAGTGGTTATCACGTCAGTCTCCAGTTCGATCCTGGGCACCAGCAATTTTTATTATAGCCTTCTAGGCAATGTCAGCTCGGTAATGGGCCGGTCCGTCATTCACGTAATTATTTTTTATCTTCCCATTCTGTTTATATTTTAACAAAATCTAAATACATATAATATGAAAAAAAATAGTTATGCATGTTTTTAAAAATGTTTCTGTAATTAAAAAAATAATACCTTCAGAAATTAAATGGTACATTTAAAAAAATGTTCATAAGTTTCAAAAGGACCGTTGTGACATTTAAAGAAAACGTTTATAAAATGTAAAAAATATATTTAAATAGTTTTAAAAAAGTGTTTCGCATCATCTATACTTCTATATTCGTATAGAAAAGCAAACATGTTGGGATACATTTAATCTCACGCGTTTAATTGCCTCCGACCAACGACCTGTTATTCCAATGTTGAGCACAAATCAACACAATTCAAATTCCACAAAGCGTGCAACTCCCATAATAACACCCCACGTTACAAAGGAAACAAAATTACTATATTTATCTCCTCCCATACAAACACACCTTATAAAGAAAAGAAACAAAATCAACGCCCATGTTACGAAGAAAAAAACTTACAATCGTTATCTCCTTCCATAGAAACGCACTTTGTAAGATTTCCTATCTAGGTTGCATGTGCAGCTAACAATCGCATAATTTATTTTGATCATCTTTGTCATGTGTCGGCCGTAGAGGATGTGCGTCTGGGAGTCGTGGTCGCGGGTAGCCATGGGACACCACCTTTGCTCTTTGCTGGAGGGCCACATGTTGCAGCCTCCACCATAGGCAGGGCCGCAATGGAGGGCGTCGTCGCGCCGCTAGCGCTCAGGCCAGGAGCAGCCGGAGATGGGGAGGCACCGCCGGTGGCCGTGAGGCCCCGTGCACCGACTTCCCCCGTTGGTAGCTACGACTTCGCCAGGGAAGAGGAGGTTGGCACGGCTAGCCTCGGTCAGAGTAGCCGAGCCATGTCGTTCACCGCTTCTGTCGTTGGTCGCCAATGCGTTGTTCGGGGCTACACAGGAGGAATAGACCTCGCCAGGGTCGCGGTCCACGCATCATCGCACTTTCGCTCTGCAATCGCACTGAGCGCTGATCACTCCTGAGCCTGATGGTGGAAGGCGTGCATGAGTCTGGTGCGGCGATTTATGCGCCACAACCCATGCTGGTGGGGAAACTTTCTTCGAGGCCGATGGTGCTATATGGGTCTCTTTCGTTCGACCCGATGAAGTGCATCGTCCAAATACGATAATTGCTTGCTATTAGTGTTTTGAACCGAGGTGGCGTTTTTTTTACATATTTTGAAGTACTTCTTGCGGTCCAATTTACTCTGCACATAAGATTTTCCTGAAGCCAAACTTCAGAAAGTTTGACCATATTTATATGAAAACATATCAACATCTATTTTGTATTGTGAATGTTGATATTTTTTTCTATAAAAATTTAGATAAATATTATGAAGTTTGACTTTAGACAAATCTTCGATGAAGACTAAAAAGAACCGGAGGGGGTATGAAGGGAATAAAGCTCTAAAAATATCACATCCATGGAATGGAGCATCATAGATCACATCAACAAATGGATCTTTCATAGAGAATCATCATCAAAGAATAAATAGTACATAATATTGCTTAGTGTTATTTTTAAATATTCTTGTAACAAATTATAATACATTTATGTAATTGTTAATTTTAAGTGAAGACGTGTCTATTAATTGTGTGTTACATGTGTGTTCACATTGTTGTGCATGAGACACATTTAAATGGCTCTCTATATAAACTCGGTACAAGAGAAATTGATTTAAAATAGATGTTTTAATTACAGATTATGATACATGCATTGCAAGTGCACACTTATACTAGTTCAAAATAAGGTTTCAACTTGTACGTGTAAACTGTTTGACACTTGTTCAAAAAAATATTAATGACATATTTGAAAAAAATAATACACATATAAAAATGTTTTAGATGTATACATAGATGTACAGTGTGCATGCAAAAAAATAGACATCAAAAAATATATTCAGAAAAATGTTAATCATATACTTAAAAACGTCTAACATATTTTTAAAATGTTAATTATGTATTTAAAAATGTTAACTTATATAATACAATGTTATTGATGTATAAGGAAGCTGTATGATATATGTGGAAACAATTAGCCATGTCCTGAGAAAAACCCGAAGAAAACCAAAGAACGAGATAACGAAAACAAAAGGAAAAAATAAAAAGGAAAAAGAACCAAAGAAAACCGATGAAAAAAAGTGAAAACAGGACAGTAAAAAAATACTCGCTTATAACTACAGTGTTGGGCCAGCCAGATAGCGTCGTGCTACAGGCGATTCCCAAGAGGAACCAATACGATTGACGGGGGCTTCTATTTACCGCATTCTGCGGCAAATGGACCTCCCTTCGCAGAGAGCTCGCTTGACTGGGCTGGCCCATTCGGGTTGAAATGAAGCGAGCTGTCGGTCGAAAAATGCGCAAAAACAAAACGGCGCACAATCTGGGTTTCGCTATAGACCTACAGCTCGTGCACGTAATTGCCAACCAGTCCGCCTATTCAGCGTTGCTGGAATACGAAGCAGAGCAAATCTAAAGAACTAAATTTAGCGGCGTACATTGAACATTACTTAAACGATTGAAAACATTGTTTCAAATTTCGAACACTTTATTTAAATTAATAATAACTTTTAACAAACACGAACAATTTTAGAAAATTCTCATCATCTTTTGAAATTATGAAGAAATTTTCAAACTCCTGAACATTTTCGAAAACATGAAAAGTATTTGAATTTGTAAACAAAACTCAAAAAATGGAGTATCTTTAAAATTCTGAGCAATTTATTTAAAACTTGAACATTTTTACAATTTTCAGAACATTTTTTTAAAACGTGAACATTCTTCAAAATTCCAGAACATGTGGTGAAAACGTGAACATTCTTTGAATTGGTGAATTTTTTTTGAAAACGGGAACACATTTGTAAATTCAGAGCAAAAAATTTAAACTGAGAACAATTGGAAAATCCTGAATTTTTTTGAAAATGGAATATTTTTTATATAGGTGAACAAACAATTGAAACGGAAACATTTTTCTAAACCTTTGGGCATTTTTTGAAGACGTGAACAACTTTTGAAGTCTAGAACTAAATTATGAAACTTAGAACAATTTGAAAACGGGCACAACTTTTAATGGGCAAACAAAATTTGAAAACGGGCACAACTTTTAATGGGCAAACAAAATTTGAAAACGGGGACAACTTTTGAAGTCCATAACTAAATTATGAAACTTAGAACAATTTGGAAATCCTGAATTTTGAAAACCGGAAATGGGAACATGTTCTGAAACTCCCGAACAAAACTCAAAACGCAAATAATTTTTGAAAACGCGAACATTTCTTGAAAACGGGAGCATTTTTTGAAACTCCCGAACAAAATTTTGAAAAAAGGAACAAATTTTTTGAACAACATTTTTGGAAAACAGGTATTTCTTGAAAATTCTGCAACTTTTGAAAAAGAAAAAAAACTTGAAAAAATAAAGCAGAAACAAAAAAGAAGAGACAAAAACAGAAAAAGGAAACAGAAAAATAAAAATAAAAGCAAATAGGAAAACAAAAACCCGGTTCAGGAACCTTCTAGAAGGTTCCAAAAACCGGCAGAAAACCGCTAGAATCATCTAGAAGGTTCCTAAAACCGTTCAGTATAAAGCTACGCGTAATGTTATATATGGGCCGACCCAATTGCTCGATAGGTCAACTTGCCTATCCATATCCCCCATTGTATGATGCAGAGAGCGGCACATAGGGAATTCCACGATTGACTCATGGGAGCAACTAGTTAGCGAGCACTCCCTCACAAGCGTTCCAGCGATCACTCCCACGCACCGTCACTTGGCGCGTTTCCAGTCGCCGCCACGTGTCGCGCTCAGAGCGTTCCCTTCGGATTTTGTTTTTTTTATTTCTTCGCACGCGTTTTTGCCTTTTTGGAGTGGTTTTTTTTCAGATTTTTTTGGTGTGCCAGTTTTTCACCGGTCTTTCGTAGCTTTTGGGCGAATTTTTTTCTTCAATTTTTTCTTTTTTATGCGCAAAAAACCGTGTTTTCTTTTTTTTACACGAAAAAACGCGTTTTCTGTTTTTTTTTGCGA
>CBMN010136918.1:5564-20452 GCA_000582825.1 Hordeum pubiflorum | reverse complement strand
AAGAACAAGTTGTGTAGTAGATATCAGCTAGCTCGGTGTCGAGGCGGCGACGCGAGAGGCTGTTAGAGGGAGAAGGAGGCAGGCCACGTCATGGCAGGGAGAGGAGGGGGCTGGCGACTCCATGGATGAGAGGGGAGGTGGTGGGGAGATGATTGGGCGGGCTTCGCCATGGCATGAAGGGGAGGTGCCTGGGAGAGATGGCGGCGGCAACGCTGTGACGGGGAGATCAGATGCGGCGACAATCGGTGGTTGGTTGGTTGTGCGGCCAGAGTAGAAGGCAGCTGTGCGGTGTGTGAGTGAGAGGAGTGGCTGTTTTTTCCGTCAAAAAAAGTAGAAAGGAGGAGCTTCTATACGTTGACATCAATGCCACATAGCATAACAAGTCATTTCTAGGAAAAATACCAACCAAATGATCTATATGTAGCCTACAATTTAAAATTCACCAAAATCAGGACGCGACTCACATTGTGCCATGCAATGAAGCTGAAGACGACATTCCTCTCATTGTACAAAAATATCTTAAACACATCAAGTAGATCATACTTTGTAAGAGATAATTAGTTGGATCATTGAAGTGGATTTCAATTACTTCTCATTGTTACATGCTATAATTTCTATGCATGTAAATTTTTACATGCATTGTGATTATGTTTGCAACTGATAGAAAAATATGCATGGCCCGTGGCAACGCATGGGCATTATACTAGTACGTAACTAATTGAGGAGCGCTCTTTCGGGAGCCTCCGAACGGCCACTCTCAGGCGCCGCCACCTGGCGCGTTCTCAGCCGCACCACGTGTTGCGCTCTGAGCATTTTCTCCGTTTATTTTTTTATTTTTCTGCATATGTTTTCGGTTTTTTTGATGTTTTTCCTGGTTTTTTCGGTGTTTCGGTTATCCATCAGACTTTCTTAGCTTTTGGACAAAAACAAAATTTAAAAACTTGCGCAAAAAACACATTTTATTTTTGCCCTTTATCGAGAGGCAAGGTTTTGCTTCCGCAAGTGGCACGGCCGTGCCACTCGGAAACGGAAAAAAATACGTTTTCTTCTTTTTTGTTCCTTCAGAGACACGGTTTTGCTTTCGCGAGAGACACGGCTGTGCCTCTGGGAAACGAGAAAGAAACACATTTTTTTCGTTTCTCGAGAGCCACTGTTTTGCTTCCGTGAGAGGCACGGTTGTGCCTCTCGGAAACGGAAAAGAAAACACGTTTTCTTTTCTTTTCGTTCCTCGAGGAGCACGGTTTTTCTTCCGCGAGAGGCACGGATTTGTTTCCGCTAGAGACACGGCCATGCCTATAGGAAACGGAAAAATGCGTTTTTCCATTCCTGAGAGGCACGGTTTTGCTTCCGCGAGAGTCACGGATTTCTTTCGCGAGAGGCACGGCCGTGCCTCTCGAAAATGAAAAAAACGTGTTTTTTTCCGCGAGAGGCATGGTTTTCTCGTCTGGTTTTTTTCGTGATTTTTTTTATCAAAACCTATCAATATGGGATCTAGTTTTGAAGATCTGAAGCCAGGCTTTGAGCATGTCCCATAGTCTGGCAGTGAACCGACACTTGAAGAGTAGATGGTCAACGGTTTCGTTCTTGTGCTTGCAGAGAGGGCAAGTTCCACAGTTTTGCCAGCCTCTCTTGACCAATCTATCTGCGGTCCAAATCCGGTTTTGCATGGTTAGCCAGGCAAAGAATTTCACTTTTGGCGGTGCCCAAACTTTCGATACATCTTCCTTGCCCATGCTAAGCTCTACCAAAGAGTGGTGGATTCGCTTGATAGACTACAACATCCCCAACAGGAGTGCCATGACATCGTAGAACGCTCAAGTATTTCGCCACAAAAGTGCACCGCCCTCGGTTCTTCCAAGCAACACCAAAGAGGAGATGGCTCTTTGGATTACCGCGGGCGCAAAAAGGTTGAAATCAATCATACCGGGAGAGTAATCCGCTTTGTATTCTTCAAAATGTTGTAACTCTATTCTTCTTCTAAATTAATGGATGCGGCAATTTTTTGCCTCCGTTTAAAAAAATAAAATTGAATATCTCGACGCGAGGAATCTAACGGTGAAAACAGTTCAAGATTTGAATGCATGATTTAAAAAATAAAACGCTTTGAAATAATGGATCTACGAAAAAAGAGAAAACTCCCAGGTTGTGACAAGTGACACACATGTAGTGCGTCACTTGTCGCAACCTAAGGAGGTGGGAGTGACCTTTGAAAAAAATACTTCTCAATTCGTGATTTCGCGTATTGTATGTCGTCTTTGTTTAGTTCTTAGGGCCGATCGACCTAACGTTCACACACAAAAAAGTAAACCTAATGCTCACACATAGCAGAAGCTTGTGAGCGTCAAAATGAATACCATCCAATGAAGGATTCGCGCAAACGGGTCGGCCCATTACCAGGCGACAAACGAACCTATTAAAAAACGTCACAAAATTGCAACTTAGATATAGTTGAAACAGCGACCTAACGCCCGATCGGCGAGTTGCCAGCCACTGCGTCTAGCGATTGAGTATGTCTTAAATTACAACACTAAATTAAAAGTACTAGCAAAATGTCCGTGCGTGACCCCTTAGTGGGCCGGGTCGCTTCTCGAGCCGAGCCATGGTAAGGCCGGTTTACCTCCAAGGGGAGTAAAACGATGCTCATTGATGCAAATCTGTCGAGTCTCCTTATGTATATGATGTGGATGTACATATTTCCGGAGAGCATTCATAGCTTGTTCAACAAGGATCTCGCCATATTCTTCTGGCAGGCCTCCGATGGTGGCCAGAAATACCACATGGTGAAGTGGGCAGATATTTGCCTGCCCAAGGACCGGGAGGGGGGGTTGGGGATAACGACCTCTCGTACTATGAATACCGCCCTCATGCTTCGATGGGTTTGGCGAATCCTTCGTAGCGATGGTGGATTATGGTTAAGTCTCCTTCAAGCAAAATACCTAAGGGTGAACCTCTCCTTGCCTGTTCTCGCTCGGGCGGGTCCCAATTCTGGCGCACGATCCAAAAGATCAAGGAGGAAATTTGCTTAGGAATTTCCTTTTCTATATGTGGTAATGGGGACGACACCCAGTTCTGGCTGGACCCTTGGGTTGGGAATGAGCCGCTCAGGGTGGAGTTCCCCATCCTGTTCTCCATCTGCGCCGACCCATCCATCCTCGTCTCTGCGGCGGCCCACCAAGGGCAATAGGTCATTAGATTTAGGCAGTCTTTCGGCCAGGTTGAAACGGCTGAGTGGAACCGTCTGCTTGATGCCCTGCCTCAGGCATTGCCGAATAGTGCGGACACAGTGGCCTGACGAATCTCCCCGTCAAAGGAATTCTCGGTTAGCTCGGCATATCAGGCGCTGTGCCGCTCCCCCATCGTCCCTTGGCTTGCACCGCTATGGAAGGCACCCCTGCCCCTGAAGATCAAAATCTTCGTATGGCAATTACTCCGTAACCGGCTCCCCTCGGGGACGGAGGTGAGAAAGCGACACGGACCTGGGGATGGCTTCTGCCCCTTATGCTCGGTACCGGAGACTACGTCTCGCATTATTTTCTCCTGCTCAGCGGCAAGCGCCATATGGGAATTCATACGCAAGGCTCTTGGGCACGATTGGGAGGCCCAAGACCTCACAGAGTTTGTCTAGAACAGGGCAACCCAAACTGGTCACCGCTGTCGATTATTCTGGTTGATATTTGCCGCGATGTCGTGGACCCTCTGGACCACCTGTCATAAGATGGTGATTGAGAGGATCTTCCCGAGGCAGACGTCTGACTCCTTCAAACTCCTTGCTTTTATGTAGCAGTGGCATCTGACCTCTAGGCAGCGAGACCGGGACCGTCTTGATGGCATGCTGGACGCTCTTCAGGCTATGGCGCGTCGGCTGGCCTCACAGTAGGGCTGAGGCGCCCCCGCCACTAGGTGGCTTTTTTCTCATTTATTTTTCTTTATTTGGGCGAAATTGTGCTGGTGCCCAGGCTGTCTTATGTGGTTGAACTTGGACGTGGTTGTTTGGATCGTTGCTTTATCTATAAAGCGGGGCGAAAGCCTAGTTCGAGAGAATGTCCGTGCGTTGCTATGAACCTTTTAATTTTTAGCTGATCACATATATACATATATTGTTGCATAATACTCGATAGTTATGTATCCATGTGCTCACATCCCTCCACCGTCATGCTACAGGCTACAACGCACGTCAGATTACGTACCCGTAGAAACACACTCAGATTATGTACCCCGTAACACCAACACCCATGCCACATGTGTGGCCATGGCTGCCCCCTCCCACGCACACATGAGACGGGCGCTCCGCCCACGAACACCACAACTCCCACCGCCAGGGCCGCCGACATGCATCCAGACAACTCTGTGACCATCCAAAGACCTTGGCTTTGACTCGACCGGCAACCCACGACCGATGAAGCAGCCAACAAATTCCATGCCCCGAACATGGCAAGAACTTCGTCTGTCAGCACACGTTCAGGGAAAGGGGAGAGGAGGAGCGGACACATCCATGAACGATGCACCCCTGCATCGGCGACAGGTGGCCCAACTATGTCGAGCCGCCCATCCCTCCTGCCAACCTCCCCACCGAACACACTCATGTAACGCACCAACACATCCACCAGCACAGATCCACGCGACGCCACTAGCGGCTGTCTACCCATCAATGGAAGAGACCAAATTGACCACAACCTGCAGTCAAGAGAGCTCACCGGAGCCGAAGCCGGAAGATCCAATCGAATCACGGCCAACACAAACAGCCACATCCAGATCTCTTGAAGTCGCCGCACAACTAGCTGATGTCCAGGTCACCACCATGCCACCAACACAGGTCGTCGCTGCTGGCCCGAATGCCCGACGCCGCGCTGCCGCCCCCACGCAAGCATGACACCGCCGCTGCATAAGTCATCCCGCGCTAGGTGGGAGGATGAGCAGAGCAGAGAGGAGTACCCGCCGTCGCCGATGCTGGTCGGGCATGATGCCCAATGGCGCGCATCGACGTCATCGCAGGAGGAGGAGAGGCTAAAATGAGTGGGGTTGGGCGGCGACCGTCAGCACAGATCCATGTGAGGCCACCGATGGTTGTATGCCCATCTAGGGGAAAGACCAAATTGACCACACTCTACAGTCAAGAGAGTTCACCAGAAGGTCACCCCCACCGCCCGCCGTCGTCTAGGAGTCGGAGCCGGAAGGTCCAGATAGTATCTCGACCAACACGCACCACCACATCTAGAACTCACGAAGCCACCGTGCCGCCAGCTGATGTCTAGGCCGCTACCCTGCCATCAACACAGGTTGTCGTCACCGGCCCAAACGCCTAACGCTGCCGCCACCCCCACATAAGCATGACGTCGCCACTTGCACAAGACGTCCCACGCCAGCCAGGAGGTACAAGCAGAGGGGAGAAGAGGATCCATAGAAACCTATGTGCGGCGGTGGCGGTGGGAGGGAGTGGGTTGGGCAGCTGCGAGGAGATCCCCTATCGCTTGTGGGATCGACTCAGGCATATGAAGTATCAAGCCATAATCTAACCAATGTTCAAAAGCATCCGTGACACACAGATGGCCATCCACACATACACCTAAAATCAAAAGAAAGTGTCAACATAGTAGAACCACTCATTCCTCCTTGGTTCCTCCATCTCTCCTTTGATAACCAGTACCAATAATTATTGGTCAAATAAACAATACCAATAACAAAAGCAGTCAAGAGAATCCTGGGCTACATACAACAATCAAAAAGAGTGCTTACTTGGATTACTCACAAGGCGGTGTAGAGAAAAGTAGCGATTGTGCCCCATTGTTGCTGGCATCCATGCCGGAAATGATATTTTCCAGCAGTGAAAGCCATTCAAACATGTCACCGTTGGCTACTTGGTTGTATGACAACCAATGAGGCATGCTCCGACGGGCCGGACACAGGGAGGCTCGAGGGAGCCAAAGCCCGGCGCCGTCAGCATCTGTGAGAGGGGAGGGGAGTTATTGTCTATCGTTGGCCTCTATGGTAGAACTCGAGGCGGACGGATGCATTGCACTGGAGTTGTGCGAGGAGGGGTCCAAGACGATGACGAAGGACCAGCGGCCGGGAGGCGGCCCACATGTTGGCTTTGCAGGGATGTGACTTCCGCTGGAGAATGGCAGAATGTACAACGCGGTTTGGTGGTAGACATGAAGGAGGCGCCGTGGAGTCTGGTGGGGGAGGTGGGCCTCATTTTAGGCAGTGCATTGCGTTATGCATTTAAAATATGTTCACGTCTTTATTTTCCAGGAGAAACTTCCTTACGTGAACACGATAAATTGCATGATGATTTTCTTACAGGCAGACAGACGGTGGTGGACGAACAAAGCAATAAAAGACATAGTGACGTACCCTTTTGTAGTAAAGATGTTGAGCACAAAACAATAGACAGGTCATAGAAAAAATAAAACCAAAAAAAGCAAAAAGCGAAACATAGAAAAAAATTTGAAAATCATAAATACGCGCACTCGTCAAATGGCCCGGCCAACTTTGCTTCTGTTGATGTCTGGCAACCGAACGGGTTGGGACGAACAAACCACGAACAACGTAATGACCTACCCTTCAATAGTAAATACATCGAGCATAAAATAATATATAGGTTATAAAAAAAAGAAACCGAAATACAGAAAAGCAAAGATCAAAACATAGGAAAAAATGAAAAATGAAAATGCATGCACGCGTCGAATTGACCGGCCAACTTTGACTATAGTTGTTTTGCAAGGCAAGAAAATTTTCTTGCATTGACTATGTACGGTGGCAGATCCATTTTTTTAATCTTCCTTAAAATAATATGAATAATGTTTGATGCGTGCGTGCATGCCTACCATTTTCAATAATTTGATTTGATCTAGTATGAGTAGTGAAAGGCAAGAAAATTAAAATGCACGCACTCACGAGTCAAATTTAGTATGACTAGTGGAATGCATGCACGCGTCAATAGGTTATAATTGGCTGCCTATCATTTTCAATAATTTGATTTGATTTAGTATGAGTAGTGGAAGGCAAGAAAATTTATTTAATAAGATTTTTTGAAGATTAGATTTGAATGAGATATGATGATTTGTTTTTAAATATACATTGAACATTTTTGTAATTTACACTGAACTTTAACTACATATTGATTTTTTTTTGTGATATACATTAAATAATATTTAAATACACATTGAACATTTTGTGGTATACGCTGAACAATTTGTAAATGTGATTTTTTTTAAAAGTGAAAAAATTGAAAACCATGAACATTTCTTAAAATTATGAACAAGATTTGCAATTTGAAAATATTTTATTGAAAATATATATAAATAAAAAAGAAGTAGGATAAAATGAAAGAAAAGGAAAAGGAAAATAAATATAAACAGAAACAAAAAAAAACCAAAAAAACCAAAAAAAGGGGAAACGTAAAAAACTGGTTGAGGGAACCTACCTGTTTGCTTGCAGTGCTTTAGCGCTTCAATTTGGCCAGCCCGTTTCGCGGTTGTCGCCTGCTTGCTTCAGCGAAAGCATAGCAGTTTGACGAACACGCGCGTCAAATAGAGATTGCCTTCAGCTGTCAGGCCCTATAAACCCAACATTGGAGGGCAGAAGAGCACGGGTGGACCCTTTAATTTCTGATAAACAACCACACACTGACACTGTCTTCGTCGCCACAATGAGTGTGACAGCATAACAGTGCATGCACCTGGATTATGTGGGTTGTGGCCGCCGTCCTCCTCATGTGAGTTGCCGCTGCACGCGTATGGGTCATCCACCTAGTGTAAACGTAGACGAGCACTCCGCGCGGACTCGCAATGCCTATGTATAACACTCCCTTGAATTGTGGCCTTCAACTTCATTTTGCTCGATATATCATCCTAGGCCATTCTAGCGCTGCTTTGTCTCGTTTATAGTGAGACAGAACCCTCCGGAGCTCCTATTGGGCGCTGTAGGCGCCCGTTGGAGAAGTGGCGCCTACAGCCTGCAGCAGCGGGCCGCGGCCCATTAAGAGAATCGCTCCCCGTTCGCTTTCGCTCGCGTCACTGGTTTTCGGCTGTGCTGCGCTATTGGTTTAGAAAAGAAACCGACTCCAGGTTTTTACAATTTTGAATATGTTGTGTAAATAAAAAAGTTCATAGATTTATTCAAAAAATGAAAAAAAAAGGTTCATCAATTTTGGAATTTTTTTCACAAATCTGAACAAAATTTAGCAATTTTGAAATAAGTTCATTGGATTTGAAAAAAAGTTCAGTGATTTTGAAAAGCGTTCATCGAATTTGAAAAAAAGTTAATGGATTTTTAAAAAAGTTCATAATTTTTTCAAAAAATCATCAAATTAGGAAAATGTTCATCGGATTTGAAAATAGTTCATAAAATTTGAAAATTGTTCATCAAATGTGAAAACAAAGTTCATCCAATTTTATAAAAGATCATAGAAATTCAAGAAAAGTTCATTGAACTAAAACAAATTCACAAATATTAAAAAAAATCAACAATTTTGAAAAAAAGCATCCATTTAAAAAAAGTTCATCAAAATTTGAAAAAAGTTCATCGATATTAAAAAAATTCAGAGAATTTTAATAAACAGCTAGAAAAATATTGAAAAATGGTCATTGATTTGCAAAAAATGTTCATTCAAAAAATAGTTTATCAAAATTGAAAAAGTTGGGTTTTTCCAAAAAAGGAAAAGTAAATAAAAAAGAAAATGGAAAACAAAAAGAAAAAAAAGAGTAAAGAAAAGAAACTAAAAAAGAAAAGGAAAAAACCCGAAAAAAAGGCAGTCCTGAAAAAACCTAAACGAAGGAAAAAAATAACTAGGAAGCTTCCAAAAGCTTCACAAAACTGGAAAAGGCTCTGTCCCGCTGGAACTTAGATGGGCTGTCCCATTTCCGAACGCTGCAGGCGCCAGTTAACAAAGTGCACGTTAATCGGCGGCTGCAGCGCCAAATTGGATTTGCCAGAGCCGTCCGTTCGCCTCAGCGTGGTCATAAATGGGCTAGCCCATAAGCACGCACGCAAACTTAGGCACGTAAGAAGGCACCCTAGCTAGTTTTTTTTGTGTGTTTTTATATTTTCCAGAATATTCTGAAAGCATAGTACATTCCAATAAACTTTTAATTGATTTTATTAGAAGTGTTGACACATTGTAATTGTTTTATGCAACTGTAAAAATGTCAAGAGCATTAAAAAACATGACAATAAAAAAATGTTCACGCATTTCATAAAATGTACGTGACATTTTTGAAAAATGTTATACAATGCAGAAACATATTTGCGTGATTCAAAACAATGTACGTGACATTAAAAAAATGTTGACACTCTCCAAAGAGATGTCCATGACATTAAAAAGAAATGTTTACACAATGTAAGAAAAAAAATCTTCGTGTAGTTTTAAAAAGTTTTCATACTATTAAAACTAAATTTCAAAATATATTTGATTTTTTTTAACATTTATGAAAAAAAGATTGAAACATGTAAAAAGAAAAGATGGTCCGGGGTCACGTCCTACGTGGCAGACTGACCGTGCGCATTCGTGGGTCCTCATATCCTCCCTATATTTGAGATGGATATGGGGGGTCGCGGACAATCCGGACGTATAGGGATGATGAGGGGTCCGGTTGTGTCACTTTTCTTCTTCTCTCCTATCCGGTCACTGACCGGGCACGTCTGCGGGCGTTTAAGAGGTCGTTTGAAGCGTCCGGTTGTAGATGCTCTTACAGCGAGACTAGTAAAACTAGTAGAATACCCGTGCATTGCCACTGGCATTTGAAACATATTGTTGAAGTTCTATATATTAACATAATGCATGTTAAATTCGGAAATCCAATTCGGCTCCCGAGAGCATGTGCTCCTGCTCGGTTTCGTATGAAAATTGTCAAGCATGTTTGCTACACTGACACGAACATCCACAAAAAAATTCAGAATTTTTCAAAAACATTTTATGACATTTTTTGCGGTACTGTTCATCCGGGAGCAAATGCTCCCGGGAGCCAAAACACCCCTCTCATGTTAAATTTCATATGTTTAGAAAATATAACTAGTAACAATCAGGTAATAATTGAATCTACTTCACTTCGGATAGAAAATGGTAAATTGACGATATATACAAGGGAGCGATGATCCAACTAATAATCTGTTACGAATTAAGATCTATACTTGACGCGCTTAAGATATTCTCTCGCTATATCAGGAATGTTGTACTTAGCTTATTTCACACTACATTTGAGCAAGTATAATAAAAAGTTTTTTCTCAACTCATAACTATCTTGCACAAGCAATATATACAGTTAACATAAATATTTCACGTGAAAGATCTATAAATGTGCGTTGGAGAATACTCACCGGGCAAACCGGGCAAACCAAGTTATTATCGTTCCATGAGAGCATAAAATCAAAAACAAAATAGCCAAATACATCACTGAATTGAATAAATTCATATTATCTTGAAAATAATGATAACAAAAATAAATGCTTGTATCTTCAATTTTATGATAATGAAATATACAAATATACTTGTCCGTGCTCGATGGATTACCAGCCAGAAATATACGTTAACATCTAGATATATTGGAATTTCAGGTGTGTTGAGCTATTTCAAGCGTGTCATTGAATTTCCTCATAAATCGATGGAATTTCACTAACTGCCTCAGAGTTTTAATCTCTAGCTCTTGTGATGCATGGATAGGGTCCAACACACGGTGTGCATGTTTGTCGATGACATATAAGATGTATCGGCCGATGAATGATATGGAAGATAAATCTACAAGCGGTAGCTATTAGAAACCATAAATCAGGACAACAATGGACAAGAGATCGTAGCTACCAAGTTGCATGATGAGATGTTGTTGTCTATCCCAGGCCAACTATCAAATAACATTGCCAACATCTGAATATTTGGCATCACACAGAACTTTAAATCTCGTGTGAAATCTAACATTATGGACTGAGTAAGAAAAACTATTTAGGAACATGTTGATACTAATGATTCTGAATGACTAATTCCGATAACTTACACAAAATTGTAGATCCATGAAATGTATAGGAAGGTCTATGAACAATAATACCTCATCAAATGCAGTATACACATGACCATGTTGAAATAATAATTGTCCATCGACTGCTCAATGTTAAGTATGTCTTAGTTTTTTTATACTTAAGCCCATTGGATGGGGTTGTCGAGCTTCGCAACCATTCCTTCTTGAAAATGGATGTTAAGAATGATAATAATGTATACTGACACATTATATATTTCTAAAATGTTGCTTACTCCAAACACTCGACACCATCGATCGACATGATGTAGTTGCAGATCCCGACAACTAGTTCACGTGGATCCGTGGGCATGATGGGGATTGTAGCGGGATGTTTGTCCGACTCCGTCTGATAGTCTGGTGCTCAGGTGGATTCTCCAGGAGATCAACATCATAATTAGATAAGCTTTCTTCATCGTCGTCGTCATATCAGTAGTATATCGAACTTCCTTTTAGCTTATTCAAATCTGACTCGAGCAATACGACAGCTAATTTTCAGCGAAAGCGTATCATATCCTCCTGCAAATATTTAAAAAATCAGCATTGATATAATATTTTGAGATAAAATAATAAGATCATGTATGAAAATGAAATACCTGGGTAAAATTATTAGACAATGCATCTCATGTCTAATATTCCATATAATTTAGCATAAACAATCCAGACGATGCGTCACAATATTAGAAAATGATGCTTTAGGATATCATCCTGAGGAATAAACAAACAAACTATTTGAACAAGCAATAATGTTCATTATACCCGCCTGCATGCATCGACTAATAGATGCACTACACATTTTTTATCAAGGTATTTTTGACAATAGTTTCTAGTACATGATATCTTTGTCTTCATGAATACCAAGCACAATGATTTTCAATTTGTGACAAGTGCTTACCCATACGTATTGCATTGCCTTCTCAAATTGTTTTACTACCACCCATTTGTAACATTGAGCTCGAGCCACTTATGATCTTAATTAAACCCAGGACTCCGTTGTCCAACTTTCGACACTTATCAAATCCCAGTAACTATTTTATATATAAAAAAGAGAGTAGAGATTCAGGAAAAACAAAAGATATGCCAGTCGGCCCATGTGCCTTCAGCCCAACCAGTTGCTCCTTTACCCTACGGTCTGCGGTGCTGCCTCACCACCATTCCCTCTCTGTCTCCTCCGTTGTGCTACAACAACTGGCAAAAATCCCTCTACACCTCCCTGGGCATCAAATTTTCTCACGAAAGCACATAGACCCCCACCAGAAAATATCAATTTTTGAACCCCCTCCTGTCGGTACATGTCATCGCCAGCTCTGGGTCACTCATGGTCGAGACCTTGCCGACGTCCCGCATCTCGCTAGCGCTCGCCACGACGCCACGTCCCGCATCTCTGCGCCGCTCTCACAAGAATAAACCGAAATAGAAATTGCACTAAAATATACATATGTGCATGCAGAATTGGGGAAGACAATGCCTCATAATTGATTTTTGTCATTGGGCATATTCATGTCCCTACACTACACAAAATGATTTTAGGAAGCATGAATAAAGACATGATGAACTCTGTATAATCAGTTGGACTACTTGAACATACATCAGCTTTTAACAATTATAGTTTTCCAAAGGCTTGCAAACCCCAAGTAAAAAATATTGCTAATCACATTTAGACAAATTAAAATTGAAGTGACAAACATTGCTTAGAGAATGAGAGTCTTTGGAAGTGCATTGCACGAAGTGCCACTGAAAGGAAAATATTACATCACTTATTCAGGAGGAGAGAACTTACAATCCAGCAAACTTGCAACATCCTTGCAATAGTTCACCAATTTTTGAAAAAGATATACGGGAAAGAATGAATAACAACACATGTATGCATGTGTAACTAAGTACATGTGAAGTATTAGGTACTACGATATGAACACTACCTAGCCGAACTACTTTAATAAGCTTCTCCTTGTTCCTCCAGCTTCTCGGCTTTTTCTTTCATCTTCAAATCATCACATCTGAGTTATACACATATTTTCCTGCTATATATTGATCTCATGTAGCTTAATAAACCTAACATATTGGTGCCTAAAAACACAATGGTGGGCTATTCTTAAAAGAGCATGAAGATGGACTGAGATCATCTTACAAAAAATACATCTACACAAAGGTAATAACAGAAATGACTATTGATTGTAATCATTTGTTGCAATCCTATACCATAAGCAGGCATTGGCCCAACTGAAACAGGATGAAAGTGGAAAGGATACCTTGCAATCCTACCTGCGGTACTTCCAGAGAACCATGCGTGGACCAGCTTGTTCGTGCTTTCATCGTGGTGGCTCTCCCAAGCACCACACGACACTAGACGTCATTCGCATGCAAGCCTAGAAGCGCTCTCGAGCCACTCGACGTAGCAGAACGAGTGCACTCTCTAGGCACCGCAGGTAGCCGGGAGCCTCCATGAGGTGGACGGAAGCTAGGGGCTCACTGGGTCAACTGAAGCCATGGGCTCAATGAGTGGAGGGAGGCCGTCGGTGGGCACATGAAGAGGCCCGCGTTCGGCGACTCTGGCATAGAATGCAATCAGTGTACAGACCGGTCAGGCAAATATATATGGTAAAGGTCAATGTGATCCAAACCGAGCCGATGCAAACTGCAACAAAGAAGATAAAACATGATGAGCATACCCAATGGTGGCTCACATTATATCAATAATAGTGTGCTACAATGACAACATCATGTAGGTCAATAACAAGGTGCCGCATGGGGCATGTGTAAAGATAATAATAGAAACAGGTATGCAGACGGAAGAGGTCTAGTAACCTGAAATTATCTGGTTACTGCTTAAGGTAGCTTGTGAATTCTTCGTCATAAAGAAGGATGTCTGAATTAGCCACACCAAGGAACAACGAGTGAATTGCAGAAAACCACACATTGATGCCTAGGTTTACAGAAAACACCGGTTTACGAATTTTTGACAAAAAACACTGATTCTACAACCCCGACTGGTGAATGTGTGGTTTCAGGCAAAAATTCATAACCCGGTGTTTTCTACAAACCTAGGCGTCAATGTGGTGATTTTATGCAATTCACTTAGGAAGAGCCAAGCTAGGCCACCAAATCTGCAATGGGACATCTTCCATGAACACGCGGCTTAGGTACCTGCGGTAAGGAGCAACACCAGTGCCAGTGGCAATCATGATATGGGTTGCATTTGGATCACTCTCAGGTAAGAGCATTGTTTTGCCAGAAGGTCCTGGGGTCAGAAAGAAAGGCAGTGAGATGCATAAACTTTGAACATCCATCATATGCCATGAACTATGAGTATACACAGTTCTACCGGTAAGAGCATGTGCATACATGTTGGGTTTGTATCTCCGAACAGGAAGCAGAACATTGTTTAAAGGACATTTATTATATGCATCGAAAATTGACTTTTATCCATAAATAATAATCAAGTATGACAAAACTGATAGAATAGATCCAGTTGGTAGCAAGATATAACAGAGATAGCCATATTAGTGTCATCGATAATCATACTGTTAAGAGACTCTTGGTACATAGAATTTGTTATTTGTCTGGCTAGTGCATAAGAAGTTGATCTTAGTCAGAATGTACACTGTAAACCAGTGGCACTGTGAAAAAAATCCCCTCGTTCTTAATGTTTTGGAAGAATGGTTACTCCCTGTTCCGTTTTAATTTATATCCTACACGATGTGCATATACCATGTACTAACACCTTTTTTGTCAAAGGATTCAAAAATACTCCCTTTGTTCCTAAATNNNAGTCTTTTTAGAGATTCCACTACGGCCTACATACGGGTGTATATAGACATACTTTAAAGTGTAGATTCACTCATTTTACTCCATATGTAGTCCATAGTGAAATCTCTAAAAGGACTT
>CBMN010136863.1:1083-13061 GCA_000582825.1 Hordeum pubiflorum | reverse complement strand
TGTCCTACCCTCCCGTGGCAGCATGTGTCGGTGTACTAAAGAATCAATCTTCTTAGTACCCTGACTTGTGCACATACAACATCAATTCAATGCCCGGCAAGCCTTGCCGGAATTCAACTACATTCAAGACAAAGCAAGCTGAAGATCAAGCTGCCGGAAGACCACCTTGCCGGCAGGAGAAGGTCCGGCAAGCTCCGTGCCGGCAGGCTCCCACTACCAGGCCACCACTCCATCTCATCAGCCTTATTGTCGCTTCTCAATTAGGTAGAGCCTGCCGGGGCACGTGGCAGCTCCGGAGGATTAATCCACCTTTATTAACACCTATCCCGGTGGCGTGGCAAAGGAATAAGAGGTAGCTGGGCGAATGAGACAGAAGAAGAGGCCATCCTTGCCGGGAGACGGCGCTAGCACGACAAGTCATGGTGCATTTAATGCTCCTGTGATAATCCGTCAGAGTTAGGTATGTGACATTGTAGCCACTATCGAAATAGTGTATTTACTGTTTTGCCACTGTCGTAACCCCTTGAGCTATAAAAGGAGGTCCATGGCACCTTTTAGGGGGATCGAACCCTCGTCCTTTTACACATAGTAGCTGCACTCCCACGCATCCTTGCCTGCAAGCTGCGCTCCTTGTAACTTGGACAACACACAAAATCCACAAACACAAAGGACGTAGGTATTACACCTCCGGGTGGCCTGAACCTGTATAAACCCTCACGTGTTGATAGTTGGTTCTCCTCTCAGCGTGCGTCGATTCCCACAATCGAACCGCAAAGGGGTCCTTTGCCAGTCCCATAGATTGTTGTACCTCAACATCTTTGGCACGCCAGGCAGGGGAAACATGTGCGTGGTGCTGCACCAGCTTTCTGCGCGTCTACTTCATCATCTTCATCGACACCCATGGCGCCCAAGAAGGCCAAGGGTACGTTTACAACTGCCCCGTCTACATCCAAGCTGCCAACGCTGGTGGCTACGGGTGACGGAGGCGGTGGCGGTTGCCGCTCCCATCACACTGGTGAGCGTATCCATCACACCAACACCGTTCGGAGCTCTACGAGCCACGACCATGTTACTACGACGTCCAAGGACAACGCGGCGGCGGCAGCAGCAAAACACGTGCCACGTCCATCGCAACATGGCCGCGACAAGAACCTGTGGGCCGACGACGACCCCAAATGGCATGCTGATTAGAATCCTACGCGTCCTTCCCAAGATGCGTAGGGTCAAGCTCATCGCCAACCCGCTTGCGAAAACATGCATCGGGCGTAGGAGCGGGACGGAGCTCCTTCTGACCCAGTCAGGAGTAAGAGAGCCACCCACGCTTCGCGTCACACCTTGCCAAAGACGTTTGTGGAAGACTTGGAACAAGCCCAGCTGCTGCTGGATTTTCCTCCCACGCCGGAGAAGATGGGGGAGTGGAGGGCCACTATCTAGAGCCTCCTCAACTACACCAACCGCGACAAGCCGGATCAGGCGGGACCTTCGCGAGCGCACCCCACTGCACCGACGAGGCCAGCAGGCGAGCGCAGTGCTGGTAGAGCACCTATGGTGCAGTCGCCTCCTCAACAGCAGCGAGAAACCTACTAGGCTGACATGCGAGATGAGATGTCCATGGCGTCATCGGGATCGCGACAACGACAAGACCAATGCCAGATCTTGCAGGACTGACGAGGAGAGGATGCCCCGACTGTGCAAGCAGCCGAGGGACACAACGAGAAGATATTCACCAACTACTTTCCGTTGGCGCTCAAGCCCAACGTCAGGAGTTGGCTCATGAACTTGCCGGAGGGTCCATTTCCTCATGGGCGGACCTGTGCAACTAGTTTGTTGGTTCTTATCATGGGGGTCACAAACTCCCTGGTCAGCCCAGTGACTTGCACGTGCTCCCCCAGAGAGATGGTGAGTCGCTCCGCAAGTATATACAACATTTCAGCCGCGTGCAACACAACATCCCCGACATCCATCCTGCAGCTGTCATTGCCGCGTTCCACACAAACATGTGCAAAAGACGGTTGGGTGAGAAGATGAGAGTCAACAAGGTGCACGACATCGCCATGCTTTATGCTTTTGCCGACAAGTGCGCACGCACTAAAGAGGGGAGGAGACTCCCGGGGGAGGATGCTGGCGCAGAGGTCGACTCTGGCGACAACGACACACCTAACTCCAGGAAGAATAGCCGGAAGTGCAACCACAAGCGCAAGGTCAAGGCAGTAATGGCCGTCGAGGGCTCCGACAACTCCAACAGCGCCAAGAAAGCCAAGAAGGACAACTTCGACAAGGAATCCTCCGCGTGCTCATGTAGCGATGAGGCCGCGGCTGTTGAGAAGACTGGCAAGACCGATGGGCCATACTGCAAGATCCACCGCATCAAGGGCCATGATATAGGAGTGCCGGCAAGTAGATCGACTTGTCGAAAAACAGAAGCAAGAGTATGAAAAGCATGACAAGGAGAAGGCTCAGGACAATGCTGGTGGATCTGGCAAGAAGAATGTGGCGGCCGTGGAGGATGCTGTGGCAAGGCCAAGCAGCAAAAAATAGAAGCCTGCTAGGGGCCGTGATAAGAAAGAAGGAGATGAGGATGATCATGATGATGACGAGGAAGAGTGTGACAACATCGAATTCCAGAAGACGACAGAGACCATGTGCATTAACAGAGGTGCATATTTATACTCCTCCACGGGCAGCTCAAGTAATGGCCCCGGGAGATCAATGCCATGGAACCAGCAATGGAGGCCCAGAAGCCACTCAAGTAGTCCAACACGCCCATCATCTGTGACGCTGAGGACCACCCTGATCGCACCACCGTGGACAGGTGCTTGCGGTTGTTTGTTTCACCAACAATATGCAACCTCAAGGTGACAAAGATGCTGGTTGACTGTGGGGCCGACTTGAACTTGATCTCTCTAGAAGTGATCAAGAGGCTGCAAATCCTTGACATCGACCTTAAGCACATGGGCACATTCCAAGGAATCAACCCACGGAGGAGCCAACCTAAGGGCAAGATCACCTTGCCGGTGACATTTGGCAGTGAGTTAAATTTTAGGACAAAGAAGATTGTCTTCGACGTCGTCAATATACCGCCGCCGTACAACAGGATCCTCGGTCGGCCGGCACTGGCAAAATTCATCGTGGCATCCCACTATGCATACAAAACGCTGAAGATGCCAGGGCCAATGAGCGTCATCACCATACACTCTGACAGGAAGGACGCAGTCCTTTGCATCGACAAGTTCTTCCAGGAGGCAGTTGCAGCATCTGCCGGCAAGGCACTTCCTCCTGCGGACAAAGCTCCTTGGGGGAAGAAAGACAAGCGTACCGGCAAGAGCTCCAGCAAGGACTCTGGGAAGCGCACCGCAGAGTGCATAATGCCCGTTAAGGACCTACCGGAGAGCTCTGCCGCCAGGAGCAAGAAAACCAAGGTTGCTACCCACAAGACGAAGCAAGTCTCTACAAGGGAGGATGGCTCGGGCAGCACTTTAACCATAAGTGCCACCCTTGATGATAAATAGGAAAGCGCGCTCGTTGCCTTCTTGCGGGCGAATGCCGATGTGTTTGCGCGGAAACCATATGACATCCCCGGTGTTCCTAGGGAGGTAATTGAGCACCACCTTGCCATCTGTCCCCATGCAAGACCTGTCAAGCAAAATGTCAGGAAGCAAGCCTTGGAGCGTTAGGAATTCATTGTAGAAAAAATCAAGAAGCTAGAAGCGACATGCTTAACTAGAGGAGTGATCCGCTCCACATGGTTAGCCAATCCAGTGTTGTACGTAAGAGAAATGGGAAGTGGCGGCTTTGTATTGATTTCGCTGCTCTTAATAAAGGTTGCCCCCAAAGATCCTTTTCCCTTGTCGCGTATTGACCAGATTGTAGACTCAACTGCCGGCTGTGACTTGCTATCCTTTCTTGATGCCTATTCTAGTTATCATCAGATTTTCATGGCCAAGAAAGATGAATAGGAAACTGGGTTCATCACTCCATGTGGCACATACTATTTTAAACGTATGCCTTTTGGATTGAAAAGTGCCAGATCAACATTTGCAAGAAATGTTCAGATTGGTTTTGAGCCCCAACTGCACAGAAATGTGGAAGCATACATGGAAGACATAGTGGTCAAAACCAAGGACAAGGCAACATTGATCCAATACTTAGAAGAAACATTCATCAATCTGCGCAAAATCAACTTGAAGCTCAACCCCGAGAAGTGTGTGTTTGGCGTACCATTCGGCAAGCTTCTCGGGTTCTTTGTATCTCAGAGAGGCATTGAAGCCAGTCCAAACAAGATCAAAGCAATTGAGTAGTTGGAGGCTCCAAAACGCATCAAGGATGTGCGGCGTCTTGCTGGCTGCATTGCCCGCCTAAGCAGGTTCATTCGAAAATCTGCCGAGCATGCCCTGCCATTTTTGAAAATATTGAAAAAGCCAGTTCCCATGAAGTGGACTCCGGAAGTGGAGATAACGCTGCAAGATTTGAAAAGATACTTGTCTTCTACGCCAACGCTAGTCGTGCCAAAGCTACAAGAGCCGTTGCTGCTGTATCTGGCGACAACCAATCACGTGGTCACTGCTGCACTAGTGGCGGAAAGAGAAGCGGAGTAAGATGAGGTAGTAGCGGCAAGCTCGTCAAGTGACAAGACGGGATCTCCTCCGGCGAGTCACAGTGCCGGCAACTCAAGCTTGGCATAGGAATCAGATCAACAAGTTGGGAAGGAGAAGATGGTGGAGCACCCGGTCTACTTTGTCAGCTCTCTCCTACAGGGGCTAGGTCAAGGTACTCCGGCGTGCAGAAGTTGCTCTTCGGCCACCTCATGGCCTCAAGGAAGCTGCGCTATTACTTCCAAGCACATCAAATTACCGTCGTCACTCGCTTTCCTATACAACGCATCCTGAGGAATCTAGAGGCCACTGACAGGATAGTGGAGTGGGCGTTGGAATCGTCAAGCTTTGATTTGAAGTTTGAGAGCACAACTACAATTCAGATCGGAGCCTTGGTGGGATTCATTGTTGAATGGACACCAACGCAAGACGAAGAAACGCCAGAAACATCCCACTCTGGCAAGGAAGCAACACAAGAGTGGATCATGTACTTTGACGTGGCTTTTTTGCTGCAAGGCGCTGGTGTGGGCGTGCTGCTTGTTGCACCCATCGGAGAGCACCTCNAGTATGTGGTCCAAATGCACTTTCCGAAGGAGGTATCGACAAACAACATGGCTGAATATGAAGGGTTGCTTGCGAGCCTGTGAATTACAGTGGACATGGGAATAAGGAAACTGATCATTCGAGGGGATTCGCAGCTTGTTGTGCGTCAGGTAAACAAGGATTACCAGAGCCCTTTGATGGAAGCTTATGTTGATGAAGTAAGGAAATTGGAAGAGCACTTCGACGGTCTAGAAATGGAGCATGTACCCCATGTAGAAAACAACATTGTTGACGATCTGTCGAAACATGCCGCTCAGAAGCTACCTATGGAACCATGGACTTTTGTACTCCAACTAACTCAACCATTTGTCATGCCATAAATGCGCCAGTCCAAGAAGAGAAAGATCAATTCCGACGACTACTTTTCGGCAGAGCTGCCAACAGCCGCAAAGAAGGTTGTCAGGAACAGCACGCCAGACAGTGAGCGGCAGGCACCGGTAGAGCCTAAGGCCCTTGCCATTGAAGCCAGCACTCCCGCGGCGGAAGAGATGCCTTTAGTCCTTGTCGTTGAGCCGTAGTATCCGGCATCGGCACAACAGATAGTACAGTACCTCCAACCAACACAACCTCTCGAAGAACAAGAAGAAGCTGCGAGGGTAGCCGGACAATCAAGTATGTACCAGTTCATGGATAGTATCCTGTACAAGAGAAGGCCAAATGGGGTGAGATTGAAGTGCATTTGCTGGGAAGATGGATAGAAGCTGATGGCGGAGATACATGAGGGGGTGTGTGGTTCCCACATCACGTCCCGCGCGCTTGTCGGCAAAGCTTTCCATCAAGGATTCTATTGGCCGAGAACCCTTCAAGATGACTTGGCGGTGGTCACAAGATGAGAAGCGTGTCAGTTCCACGTCAAGCAGATACATCAACCAGCACAAGCCCTTCAAACCACACCACTCTCCTGGCCCTATTCGTTCTGGGGGCTTGACATCGTCGGCCCTTTCCCCCGTGCTACCGGGGGATTCGAGTTCTTGTTTGTTGCAATCGACAAGTTCACAAAGTGGGCTGAGGTAGAGCCAGTGAGGAAGGTGACAACACAGGGAGCAAAGGAATAGTTTACCGTTTTGGTGTCCCCAACAGGATCATCACCAACAGCGACATGTAGTTCAGGAGCCACACCTTCATGCAATACTGCCAAGATTTTGGCGCCAAGATCTTCTTTGCATTAATTGCTCATTCGAGAAGCAACGGCCAAGTGGAATGGGAGAATGCTAAAGTGTTGCGTGACCTCAAGACAAGGACTTTCGACAAGCTGCACAAGTGTGGAAGGCGCTGGATTGATGAGTTGCCGGTGGTCTTTGGTTAGTGAGAGCGACACCAAATGGAGCCACCGGCGAGACACCCTTCTCCCTTGTTTATGGTGTAGAAGCAGTGCTCCCCATAGAACTCACATACGGGTCACCTCGAGTACAAGCCTTCGACGAAGATGAGAAAGAGCAACTGCGACAAGATGATGTCACGCTCCTCGAGGAAAACCATCTTCAGGCTGCCCTACATGCCGCTCGGTACCGGCAAGCTTTGTGACGCTATCATAGCCGCAAAGTGCACGCTAGAAGTGTTGAGGAAGGCGACCTTGTTCTTTGTCGGATCTAGTCTGCGAGGGGATCAAACAAGTTGACGCCAAGGTGGGAAGGCCCTTATCGGGTGGTACAAGTCACCAGGCCTAGCGCAGTCTTTCTGGAGACCGAAGATGGCAATGTGGTGCAGAACTCATGGAATATTGAGCATCTTCGAAAGTTCTACCCGTAAGGCACGGTTTCCAGGCCTACCGGTAACCCCTTTTGTACAATTTTGCCGGAAGGGCATATAATCCTTTGTACAGAGCTAGGCGCAGACCCTGTGCATAATCAATAAAGCTAAATGTTCTACAACTTTTTGCTAAAGTACGTATTTAAATTATGTATGATTCCATGAAATGTTGTGTTCATTTTAACTTGCATGGAATGATTGACAAATCGGAAAGGTTCCTAGCCTCCTCTTTTTTCTTCCTTCTGTTTCTCAAAGGACAGAAGGGGCCCTCGCGTGCAAGTTTTCCCTGGGGGAGTGATGGTATGGATACCCAAATGACGTTCAAGTTGATCATTTTACGACAAGGAGTACAAAAAATAAAAGTTAAGTTGCGAAGCTTCAAATTCTTTGTTGTAAACGCCTTTTTCCTTTAACAATTTTTACATTTGTATGAGAAAATCTACACAGGAAGGACCCTTGCCGAAATCTGTCAAGATCCTAGTTTGTTTTAAGTCCTCTCAGCAACCAAGACAGGTGCACTAAGGATGGCAAGGTAGTCTTCCCGGCAGCGCCATTCCCTACAGGCTGCTAAGGATCCGTTCCTAAAGCGCTCACGGCAAGAATGTGCACACCAGAAAGTATTGCCGGCAAGCGCAGAGATCAGAAACATACAAGTGTAGGATCAAACATATGGAAAAGTGTCAATTCATTCAAGCAAATAAAATATATTACATACATAGACAAAGGTGCACTGCTAATCAAACATGATTGTTTTTGTTACATGCACGACACTGGCGGCAAGGATAAAACGAGACAGGCTTCACTCCTTCAGCTTGATGAAACCAACCCTCTCAGAGATGGGCGCGACAAGAGCTTCGGCGGCACTGGTGTCAGCGTCCTTTGGCATCTTGGATAAGGCCTTGGACACATCGATCCCGGGGTTGCAGAAGACAATTTTCACCAGCAGCTTGTTGACGACATCGCGACAAAGCTCGGGGGACTCCTTGACGAAGTTTTCGGCTCGGTTCTCCTCATGCTTATCTAGTGCCTCGACAATCCCCTCGAAGAAAAGTGACAACCTAACGCTCTCCACCTCCCAGCCATCGCTGGAGAATTTCCACTCTTCCAATCCCATGGTGGCTAGCTGGGCGGAAAGCTTGCCGGCTATGTTCACGAGCTGCTCTGTCTAGATCGCCAATTCTTCTTTAGCTCATCGGAGGAGTGGGCGGTAGAGGCGAGCAGCTCCTTCTCCTTCCGAAGTTCTTCGAGCAGGGCCTTGTCCTTGGTACTGGCACCTTCAAGTTTCTCTTCTAAAGTGCGTAATTTTAGCTTCAATTCAACAATTGAATTGAGGGTAGCGGTGAGCTCTTGAGTCTTGCCGGAAATCGTCGTCTGCAGCTCCCCTAAGGTGTGAGCTGCCTTCTGTGCGCTCTCCTTCAACTCTGAGATTTCCTTGCCAGAAGCGGCAAGGTATAGCTCTAGCTGCCGCACCTTGTTATCCAGCTCCACCTTGGGGGCCTCAACAGCTTCGGTAGCCCTGACAGCCTCTTGAAGCTTGCCGGCGTGCTCTGTGACTTGTGCTTTGATGGCCTCCTTGTGCTTCAACTCCAGCTCCGGGATCTACTACTCTAGATGAGTGTCAAGCCTGGTGGCGATTGCTGCCTCCTTTGATGGCAAGGTCCTTCTCATGAGAGTCGAGGGCAGCCTTGCGCTTGATAAGATCAGCGTCTGTAGCGGCGATCCTTCGCTAAGCCTCCTCCAGTGCCATCTCTGCCTCAGCATTCTCCAGGACAAACTCCTCGATATATTTGTCCAGTTGGGCTTGCCGAGTGGTGAGGTCTTGGTAGCATTTCATGAACTAGGCCTGAGTTTTGCTGAGGCGCATCTGGAAATCAGCCTCTGCATTGGAGAGAATGGCTTCCCGGCGGTCCAACATCTACAGCAGCCGTCGTAGTGAGTCTCGAGCTGCTAGAAATTTTTGTTGATGGAGAGAAGGATGGCATGCTCCTTGGCCTCATCGCCGCCACCAAATGGGTCAAAAGTAACTGCCCCTCCAGTCATGTCAACAATGCCGTCAAGGGTATTCCCCTTAGCGAAAGCTTCACGGATGGCCTTGTGGGGAGCACTGACGAATTACAGATCACCAACCTTGAGGTACATAATGGGAATAGGCACTTTAGATGTCGATGGCCCAGTGGCAGCCATGCTGGTTGCCCCCACCTCGATGAGCATGCCCTTACCGGGCGCTCTTGAGACAGGAATGTCTTCAGTTTCTTTGGCCACCACCGGGGTCACCTCCTCGGCAGATTCCTTGGCGGCCTCTTCTGGAGCTTTCCTAGTGACCTCTTCCTCTGCCATGATCTGGCTGGTCTCAGTGGCCACTTCCTTGGCGATCTCCCCTACATTGACATCCACGTCCATTTCATCGTTTGGGGGTAGATCTACAAGTTGATGGAGGAAACAGAAAATCAAATTCAGAAGAAGTTCAAGAAGACAAAGAAAGAGAAACAAAACAGGAAAAAGATTCTGACGGCAAGGGAGCTCAGATCTGGGTACTTGTTGAGAAGAGGTATCCTCTCCTCCGGTAACATCTATTGCCGTAACATCACCACCGGCAGCTCTGCTTACCGGCGCATCCTCGGTACGGACAAACTCATCAGCGGCGGCCCTTTCTGGAGAACTCCTCACTGGAGTGGAGTGCTTGTGACGTACCTCGGCAAGGTCAGCCCTTGTGTGCTCCTCTCCTTGGCGCCCCGTCCCGTCTGCAAGGGAACGAAGGAAGCGGCGGCACCTTCGCCGGCGCTCGCCATCGGTTACTGAAAAGTGCTCTCCAGCTGGGGGCTGCGCGGCGGGCTATGTGGAGGGTTGTTGACAATAGCCTCCACCTCTGCGTGGAGCTTGTCGTTCCCTCCATGGGAGGAGCAGTCTTGGCTTTCTTGGCCGCTCGCTACACCAAGGTCTCTTTGTCCCTACAAGATGACATAAGCAAGGTTGAAAAAATAGACGCATCAAGGATTCAATATTAATCAAGACAAGCACGAAAACTTACTCTTCCTCCTCGTCCTCCAAACTGCTAAGGACTGACAAGTCCCAAATGGGCTTCTGGGCGGCCGCGGGAGCATGCATCGAAGTAGTAGTCTTGTCACGGGACGATGACATGGCAGTGCGAGAAGACCCTGCTGCCTTGGTGGAGGCCCCTGTCGGACGCTTTGAGATAGTGTGCCGTGTCCTCTCTGGATGGGCAACGTCAGTAGTAGGGTCCTCCTCCTCCTCCTCTTCTTCGGCCAGCGGTGGCGGGCGAACCAGCTCCCTAGTGGATGCCTTCCGGAGAGCGCGGGGCCTCTTCCGTGGCGCATTGGGAGCCGGGGGCTCCTCAATTTCCATCTCCTCGGGGTTTTCGTCCTCTTCACCCCCGGCGAGCTCCTCTAGCTAGGCCATTGCCCGTGCCTCTTCCTCACCTTCCTCCTCCTTGTTACTAGTGTCTCCACCTTCATCATCAACCGCGGCATGGCCAGAGCTGCTCTCGACAGGCCCGCTTCCAAGGTCCTTTGGCCGATCCACTTGATTTCTTCATCGATGGTCTCGCGGGTGAGTTGGTGTTCCTCCCGGATGGCCCTCTTCGACAGGTTGTAAAACCACGCTTGCACCACCTCTGGTGCCGGCGCTTGCCATGTGGGATCCACCCCATGTGCATTGCAGGCCGACATCATTGCCAGGATGGCGTCCTTGGCAGATTTATTGCAGAAGGGAATGATGGAGGGCAACAACTTGAACATGTTGTTCGTGTGGAAGAGCTGGTGGCAGAGGATAGAGAGCTCCATCACCGTCAGGTTGAAGCCCAAACCTGTGTGCAACCGCATGACATCGGCGGCATTGATGAATTGCCAGGGGAAGTGCCCCCGCTCCTGTAGAGGCGCGATGCGGTGCCGGAGGAAACCTGCGCCCACCATCTCGATGGTGAGCTCGGCTGCCTTCAAGCGGAGGATGCGAGTGGTGGCGATGGACAGCGTGACGTCGTGCCTGTCAAGATAACTCCACTCCTTGTTGTGGGCCGACATCTCCTTCCGAGGCTGGCAGAACTCAGGGTACTCCTTCTCCTTCATTTTGCACCATTCTCCACTCTATTCTTCCCACTTCTTGTGCAGATTGTCGGTGGGTATACCTCCTTGTGGTTGGCGCTGGGGATCCAGGTGACACTGCCGGAGAGGGCATCCCCTTCTACATGCGGATCAAAATAATGCCAGAAGAGAGCCACATTGGGCGCTACTCCGACGAAATTCTAGCACATATGTGCGAAGATAGACATGATGGTGACGACATTTGGCGTAAAATCCAACAGTTTGAAGATGTACGTCAACATTAGATCAGTGAAAAAGGCATAAAATGGGGGGACGATCCCAGAATAGAAGTAAGCCATGAAGAATGGGTACTTTTCTATGCCAGGCTTGCCGACGCAGGGGAGCACCACCGGCATGGTGTGTGCCGTGGTCTCTTTCCCCCACATATAAGCGTACCGCTGGTGAGCTCATGGCTGGGCATCATAGAGGGCTAGAAGACGATGCGAGTCCTCTGCATTGATTCAATGGTTTCCTTTCGTCTCTCCACCTTGGGGTCGGTGGCCTTCTTGGCCTCCTTCTCCATGGTTGGAGCGGCGGCCTGCTTTGACCTCTTCGGTGCCATGGCGAGTCGGAAGGTTGGGAAGCAGAAGCTAGCGGAAATGACGAAGCGGTGGAGCTCTCTGTTGCTCTCAAGGTTGAAGATGGCAGCGGCAGTGAGATGGGGAATGGCTCGGTGAGATGAGCAGTGCCTCCGCAAGTTTCCCCTTTTATAAGGTGGAAGCCGCAGAGGCTAGCTCTCTCCTTCTGACGTGGCAGCACCTTTTTAGGCGCGCGACCCAGGAGTCATTTCGTTCCACCTCTCCCACGCCCTGCATTTAATGCGCATCGTGGTTAGGAGGTAAAAACCATCATTATGATATAGTAACTCCCCGCCGTGTGTGTCTGTGCACTATTTTGGGCCTAGCCTAACAACGTCATGGACGCAAGTGTGGCCCAG
>CBMN010136855.1:0-10022 GCA_000582825.1 Hordeum pubiflorum | reverse complement strand
CGTTGGAGACGTATCATTCACCTCCAGGAGGAGCAGTCCGTCGTGCCGGTAAGGAGCAGCAACAGCGTTCGGCCGCCTGGCCGGCGCCGGCGCCAAGGCCCGGGCACACCGCCAGGGACCCGATTGATTCGTTTTAAAAATTATAAGGACCCGATTGCTTTTTGAAAAAACTGGTAGGGGTCAATCTGCAAAAAAGAGGGCATATATTTATAAATTTGCAAAAGAACAAGGGAATTTAATTTTTTTATATGAGACACTGACATGTGGGCTCCACATGACAGTTAACAGTCAAACAAACAGTCAAACCGACGGTTGTTTAGGTGCGGGCCCCAACTGTCATAATCGCGATTAATTGCAAAGTACTAGACATTTGGGGTTTTTTGAGACAACCAGCGAGAAAAGTGGTAGGTATCAGTCATAATAAAAAAACTGGTAGTTTTTTGGAGCAATGTAACGAATTGTGGTAGTTTTATGCTATTCACTCCCGCCGACGTGGACGAAGACTGGCCTGATTCACAGAAGATTCAGTTCAGTTTCGGCGACTGACGGAGAGCGTCAGATCCAATGAAATGCCTGGCAGGGGTAACTTTTGCAAATAAGGGGAATAACTTTGGCCCTCCCTAGCGACACGGGGAAAACCCTAGATCGAGGCGCAGCAGCCCCCTCTCCTCCCTCCCCTCGGCTCACCGCCGCCGGAGGAGCGGCCGGCAAAGTCCGCGCCGGCTCCTGTGAAGGTGGCGGCGGAGCCCTTTCCATTGTCCCCTGCTGCTGCCATGGACGGCACGGGACAGGGCCAAGGTGGCGCGGGGGCTCGCGCTCGCGAGATTCGCTCCGAGGCAGCGACGGGAGGAGGCGCGGCGACGGTGCACGCGGCGAGGGCACGCGCGACGGGAGGGAGCGCGGCGAGGTCTCGTGCGGCGGGAGATGCGCGGCGAGGGCGCACGCGGCAAGGGCACCCGGCGAGGACGGGGCAAGGCGCGAGTGGTCTGGGCCGTCGCGGCTATGCAGGGACGCGTGACAGGGCGGGCGCGCGCGTGCACGGCGCGCAAGGGTGTCTCCCAGGGCCGATCTGCTAGGGCGGATGCCCAGCGGCCTTGGGGCGCGACGGCCATGGCAGGAGCTCGCGGGATGTGCCAGATCTGCAGAGCCAGGGCTGAGCTTGCTCTCTGCGGTGGAGGGCCCCTGCTGTGTGTCGGTGCTGCGCAGGGGCGAGGTGTGGCGCTGTGCTGGCGCGTCATGGAGGTGATAGTCTGGATGGTCTGACCGGATCATGGGTTTTGGCGGGTGGTCTTGCCGACGAAAGTCGTACTCCGACAATGCTCGGAGTTGGCGATGGCGCCGCCTATGGGCACCGTTTCCTTGTTGGAGGCATCGATGTTGCAATACTCACTCTCCTTTCCCCATCCTGCTCCGGGGGAAACCCCAGATCTGGATTTCCAGATCGAACGATGAAGTCGCTTGTGCCTTGGCCCGGCGTCGTATTTCCTCTTGGGGCATCGTTTTGGAGCTTGACTCGGTCAGAGGGACTCGGGTCTCGTCAAGGTGGTTGACGGCGGCTTGCGTGACATCTCCGTGTGAGCAGCAGAAGCATCTGTCACATACAAGGTGCGCCGGGCAAGCTATGTCCGCTAATCTCATGGGATTGTAGTGGCATATGTTTGCTCTATCAGACATAGCGTTCCTCTTCGATGTCGTTAAGCTTCGCGGATATGCTTGTGGCAGCTTGGATTGATACAATGGTTTTCGGTGTGTACTCTGGTAGCAGCACTGGCGCTCGAGTGCCCGGCCGGGTGTGTCGTGGAGTGTAGCCTTCTGGCATGTTGTATGTTTTGTGTGCTTTAGGCCTAGTCTAGCTAGACGCTGTGCAGGTTTTTGCCTGGTTTTCCTTTAATAAACCAAGCAGTTTGGGTCCTTGTACCATCATCTTCTTCACAATGAATATAACAGCTCTCCTGTTATCGTTCAAAAAAAAACTTTGAACTAATTCGAAGCGTGTGGAGATGGCTCCGCACCGCGCTCGCGCCCCCGAGAGCATCGCGGTGCCACCTACCACAACCACCGGATTCAACGCCGGCGCGGCCCTCTCCTCCTTCATTGATGGGGTCTGGGCGCATCCTCCCCTGCGTCGCTCTCCGGGCGGCCGAGCCGAGCCCTCTGGAGGGATGGGTGGACCAGATCTCCGGAAGGATTCTGCCATGTGTGGCTCTAACCACCATGGGTGATGCTACAACACTCAATGTAAGTCCCCCACCTCCGCCCTCTTCCTTCTCGGGTGGGATTCAATCCGTGCAGGAGACGTCGGCAACGCTCCAGTCCCGTTCTTGGGCGGCTGTGGCTGCGCTCCCCAGGCCACGCCTCCAGTCAATCATTGTGGCGGGGGAGGCGTCGCTCCTCAGTGCCCCCTCTGCCCGTGGGCAGTCCAGCGCAGGCACGCCGGCTCCGGACGCCGCAATTCGCTCCCTGCCCGAATCCGTCGCCCTGCCCGTGTTAGTGAGCAGGAAGGCCTGCCCTGGACTGTTGCCACCTCTCGCCGAGCGCAGCGGCTGGCCAAGCGCCAGGCGAATCAGCACCCACAGTCGTCGAAGGATACGGCGCAGACGCCATGAGAGATCTGCACGCTCTGTGGCCATGGCATTCAAGCTGCGTTTTGGTAACTGCTGCTACCGGTGCCTCGCCCCGCGGCACAAATTCTTTGAATGCAAGGATCCCCAAGTCTGCTACAAATGCAAGAGGCCGGGCCATATCGAACGCCGGTGCACTGTTCGTCCAAAAAGCTCTGCCCTGCCTCCAGCGCCTGTCAATTCCTCCACTGCCCTTCCAAACGCCCCCAACCCACCTCCAGCTGCCCGGCGCTCGTCGGCCACTCCGTTGCCGCCGGTTCGGGAAGTGCAGTAGCTGACGTTTGTCCGTGTCCCTGAGGCCATGCGGCATGTCCGTGTTGTGACCGGGTCGGCCATGGACTACATCCCAGGGGAGGCACACCGTCGTCCGGCCACGTCCAGCTGCAAGGTCGTTTCCACGCCCGCGATGGAGGAACAGGCCTATCGTCTGCGCACCACGGCCCTGATGCTCACGGCGGCCTCGCCGTGGGACGGCATCTCCCCGGACATGGTGGCCAGGGCGATCGAACGCGAGCATGGCTTCCCCTGCCGCGACATCGAGGTCGCCCCGTGCTTCCTGGAGGACTTCATCCTCACCGTTACTGAGCAGCGCCAGCGCGATCTGGTGTTCGAGCGTAGGTCGGTGATGGTCGCCGGCGTCCAGTTCAAGCTCAGGCCATGGTTCCCCCCTCCGGGCGGGAACAAAGTGCGGCGCTTCTACTGCCAGGTCGTCCTCGACCGCCTGCCGCTGACGGCGTGGGACTGGGACTCGGTTCAGGAGGTTATCAACAAGGACTGCGAGCTCGACCTCATCGAGCGTCAGTCGCTGACCAAGACAAACCAGTCCGCGCTCTTTGCTTGGGTGTGGGCGTGGGATCCAGATCGGATTCCGCGAGCCTCTAACTTCACCGTCCTCAACAGGCCCGACGTGCAGCGGCTGCGCGGTTCAATTCCGGAAGGGACCCCCACGGAGCAAGGCAAGGAAGGCCCCCACTTCCCGGTCCTCATACACCTTGACGAGGTCAAGGATTACACGCCTCTCCCCGAGGGCGAGTTTGGGGAGTGGCCAAGGAACTACAAGCACAGGGATTGGCGCATGGGCGTCAAGGACGGCGAGGGCCGGGGCCGGCCAGTTGCTTTTGCTGGCTCCTTCATCAACGGCCGCCGTCACGATGAGGATGGGGACGAGGGAGGAAGCATGCGTAGGGACCAGCATGGCCGCGAGGGCGGGCGCAAAAGATTCTGGAGGGGGATGCGCGATCAGGCGCATTGCAGAGACACGGCCGCATACAACCCCCAGCCACGCCGGCACAGGCGCCACGAGTCTGGTCCTGGCGAGATGCAGCAAGCAACAGCGAACGACGGGGCCTCGGCGAGGGCGCGATCGGAGCAGCACCAGGCACAGTCGGAGCGCGCCCGCGAGCGCGCTCTCGTGACCCCCTCTCTGGAGATCCTGCCGGTCCAGTCAGCACAGGTGGCAGAAGGGCAGGAAATGTAGCCTGCTGACGAAGATGCCAGAAGCGATGCTCTCAGCATTGCAGATGCCCCGACCAACAGACACTGCCCTGACGGTGAGACAGATGGGCCAGCCATGCCATCCTCTGACCTCGCTGCAAGGGCATTGGCGGCACTGGAAGATTGGGGACCAATGATTGCTAGTCTCTCACCGGTCCATCCTCAGTCAACGGAGCAGCTCCCACCTCTGGCCTGACCCGTCCCGGCTTTGCAGGATGCTGCCTCCATCACTGCTGCAGGGGTCACGTCCTTCTTCTCCCCGACCACACAGAGCTACCATGACCTACCACCACTGCTGCCATCGCTGGGCCCGGAGACCCTTGGGCCAGCCCCCCTCCTTCCCCATGTCTACGCCGGATCGCTGGGACGCCCCGGTCCTGCGCGGGCGCTGGGAGACCGTAGCGATGCAGATTGGCCCTTGCTGGCTGCCGGCATGGGGAGAGGCCCAGCTAAGCAGCATGTCTTGGGCCCCCAGCTGGGCCACTGGGCCCGAGGTGGTCTTCAGACCGGGTGCACAAGCAGGCCATCTGCACCCGATGAACCAACAGACCTGCGAGCTTCTTCCTTCGGTGGAGGAAACCAGAGCCAGGAGGGCATTGGCGGCGACGAATCTGACAGGCCCAGGTCTTCTCACAGCCATCACCACCAAGGTCTCAGAACTGCACATCGACGAGCAGAGGGCGTTCATAAGCAAGATCGCTTCATTACTCTCGGACTCACTCCTTGGGACCCCCAAAACCAGTGCGAGGCCTCTCAAGCAGCGCCTCCTGGGTGTGATGAAGGGATCAAGGCAGAGCGCTCGCCTATCCAGGCAGAGATCCAACTTCTCCTCAAGGCAATCGCAGGCGGCAATCAGCGTCAGGCTAGGCTTCATCAGGCGGGCGGAAGACTTCAACGACGACACGCTGCTACAATACCTCCACTTCTTCCGCGCTCCGATGCCACCGGAGAACGTGGCAAAGCTGGCCGAGATAGCCGGGTTGACCTCCCCAGCGCAGCTGCGCCTCCCGGATGAGGAACAACAAGCCATCCTGGACGAGCTCGCCGCTAGGGCGATGTAGCGCTCATGACTGAGCTACCATGTATGTCTGACTAGTTTCCTATGATTAGCTGTCCTCTGAACTTGTTCCTACTTCGTGTGCATGATCGCACCCGAAGGATCGCACAGCGTCTGATAGCTGTGGTCTGTACCGGGATTGCCGTGCCCCGCAACCGACCTGCATGTCCCCAGCGTTTCCTTATGAATGAACAACTTTCCTTGATTAATTGGAACGTGAGAGGGCTGAACGACCGAGCGCGTCGCGCTGCCGTTCATGCCATGATCGAGAACACAAGATGTTCCATCGTTTGTATTCAAGAATCCAAACTCTCTGCTACTTCCCTTAGGGATCGCGGTGAGATCGTAGGTCCATGCTTTGACGAGCACGCGGCACTTGACGCTGATGGGACTAGAGGAGGGATCCTCCTGTGTTGCCGATTTGATGGCTTCAGGTTCAGCGACATTGCAGTCAGAAACTTTTCAATCACCGCCGCTTTCACGCCGGTTGGAGGCGGGCCGGCTTGGTGTTTGACCACGGTCTACGGACCACACGATGATGCCAGAAAATAGGCATTCCTAATTGAGCTCGCGACCATCCATAACTCCATGACCGAACCTTGGATGATCATAGGCGACTTCGACCTAATCAGGGATCCACATGATAAGAACAACGACAGAATTAACCGTAGATGGATGAATAAATTCCGCCGTACCCTAAATAGCTCGATCTTGCACGAGATCCCGCTCGTCAGACGCCATTTTACTTGGAGCAATGAGCAAGATTCGCCAACTTTGGTCAGATTAGACCGTGCGTTTTGCAACATAGAATGGGAACTGCTTTTCCCAGGCGCCAAACTGCTTCCACAATCCTCTTCGGTCTCTGACCACTGCCCCTTGATCCTAGTCAATGACATGATCATCAAGATGAATATGCGTTTCCGGTTCGAGGCATATTGGGAACACATCCAAGGTTTCCAGGAGGTGGTTGCTCACTCTTGGAACGGACAGGTGCGGAACCGTTCCACAATAAATAGGCTAAGCGACAAACTTCATAGGTTAAGTAAAGACCTGAGGAAATGGAGTAGGGGTTTGATTGGAGATATACACAAACAACTATCAATTGCGCATGAAATCGTCTTGCAACTTGACATGGCTCAGGATCATAGATCATTAACAACAGCGGAGAAAGACCTTAGATCAAAGCTCAAATCGAGATGCCTAGGGCTGGACGTGCTCCTGAAGATCAAGCTAAGGCAAAGGAGCAGAGTGCTTTGGCTTAAGGCCGGAGACGCGAACACCAAATTCTTCCAAAGGAAGCAAGTGCATGCCACAAACGCAACACTATTCACCTACTGCAGAGCCCGTCGGGACCAATCTCTAACTCTGAGGAGATGTGTCACCACGCATACGACTACTTCCAAAACATTCTCGGCTCCGAGCAGCCGCGGAGGGCTGGTTTAAACTGGGACGAACTGGACCTGGACACCGTGGACCTTTCGGACTTGGAAGGGGAGTTCTCACTGGAGGAGATTAAACAAGCTATTGATGATATCCCGGCAGATAAAGCGCCAGGGCCAGATGGTTTCTCGGGAGGCTTTTTCAAGCCGTGCTGGGAAACCATTAAGGGTGACCTTTCCGATGCTTTGAACCAACTTTACCACATGGACAGCCGGGCCCTGAACCGCATAAAGACGGCGATTCTGGTTCTAATCCCCAAGAATCAAGGGGCCGACAGGCTAAAGGATTTCCGGCCAATATCGCTGCTTCATAGCCTCATCAAAATCTTCACCAAAATTCTTGCAACTAGACTCGCCCCTAAGCTCACTAATCTGGTACACCAATGCCAAAGCGCGTTCATCAAGAAGCGCATCATACAGGAGAACTTTCTGTATATTCAAAGCATGATCAGAAAGCTGCACAAAACGAAGAAACCTTCAATCTTACTTAAACTAGACATCGCAAAGGCCTTCAACTCCTTATCTTGGCCATACATACTTGACATGCTGGAGGCACGCGGCTTCGGCGCGCGATGGAGGGAGTGGATCGCAATGCTCCTCCGGACGTCCACATCGCGCGTGATCATCAACGGGCAGCTAACCGACGCCATTACACACCGACAGGGGCTGTGCCAGGGCGATTCTATATCCCCCTTCCTATTCATCCTTGCAATGGATCCGCTACAACGGATGTCCAGCCTTGCAACTGCACGAGGACTGCTCACTAAGCTACGAGGACGCATTCCGATGATGCGCTGCTCCTTCTACGCGGACGATGTCGCCATGTTCATGAACCCTAACGTGGAAGATGCAAGAATGACCAAGCTGCTTCTTTTGCTTTGCTCGAGTCTCTGGGCTGAAGGTGAATGCGGATAAGAGCATTGCCTTGCCAATCAGATGTGCGTCAATCAATCTGACTTCAGTCCTTGCGCCGCTCGGCATCCCATGCAAGTCCTTCCCAGTAACCTACCTGGGAATGCCGCTCTCTCTAAGGAACCTAACCAAGGTGGACTTAGATAATTTTCTAAGGAAATTTGGAAACAAAACTGCAACTAGGAAGGGCGGTTTGATGGCCAAGAGTGGCCGGCTGGTTCTATTGAAATCCGGCCTCATTGCTCTGGCCATATACATGATGACGGTTCACGAGCTGCCGGCGTGGGCAATCAAAAAGCTTGTGCAAATCTGCAGTTCCTGGCTTTGGAGCGGTGAGAGCACGTGCAATGGAGGCCAATGCAGAGTGGGATGGAACCAGATTTGTCGCCCAAAGAACCTCGGAGGACTTGGAGTTCTGACTTGCGAAAATTCGGAACTGCGCTATGACTGAGGTGGCTGTGGCTAGCCTGGCAGGACCCCCCGCATCCATGGACTAAGTCACCGTTGCCTTGCGATGATGACGAACGCATGTTGTTCGCCATGGCAACCAAGATAAAACTGGGCGACGGGCGAAAAGCTAGTTTCTGGCACGACCGCTGGCTAGGCGGACAGTGCCCCAAAACCATTGCACCGTCCCTGTTCGCTGCCTCGTTTAGGAAAAATCGTAAGGTCCAGGACGGGTTGAGAGACAATACTTGGTTAGCGTACCTGGCAAATGGACTGACGGAGGACATGCTACCGGAGCTATCTACTCTCGCTGAGAAATTAGACGATGTGGTGCTAACACAAGGTCAGGCAGACGAGATCGAATGGCGATTCACAACAACTCACGAGTATTCTGCTCGCTCCGCCTACATGCTCCAGTTCGCAGGCGCGGTGACCCCGGTGGGTCACAACCTAATCTGGAGGGGATGGGCACCCGGCAAATGCCGCTTCTTCTTATGGACAGCTATGTTAGGTAGAATATTGAACGCCGATGCCTTGCTTCGTCGTGGATGGGAGAACAACTACTTCTGTCCCCTCTGTGAGAGGAACCGAGAAACGCCAATCCACCTGCTTATTGAATGCCCATGGTCGCGATTCCCCTGGGAGAAAGTAGCTCATCTCACCAATATGCCAGAGCTACGCCCTGTTACATGGAATGGTATGGTGACGATCAATGGCTGGCTCACGGCATGCCACGACAGGGCAGCTGAAAATAGGAAAAAAGGGACCCTGTCCATTATTCATCTTATGTCATGGGAGATTTGGCGGGAACGGAACAGACGCATCTTTCAAAAGGAAGCGATGGATAGGGAGAGCTTCATAAATAAAGCAAGAGAGGAAATCCACCTTTGGAACCTGACAGGAGCATGCATACCGTTCGACCCAGGCTGAGTCTCCACCGCTTGCCTGCTTCTCTGCTTTTCTCTTTATTTTCCTTTTTGTTCTTTTCGTGTTATCTCTTCTGCTACACTTTCTATTCACCCATCTCGGGTACGCTTGTAGCTCGTCTCTTTCTATCTAATCAATGAATTTGGTGGCAAGCCGCTGCCGACATTCAAAAAACAAACTTTTGCAAATAATACTACTCCGAAAGTTTGTTAATTTGACTGTAATATACATGATCAATTCTTTGACGCTGCCATGTTTTTTAACGGGGATAATCTATTTGGCAAACGTTATAAATATAACCCCATCAAATCGCGCAAGTTCGGACCGGCGGCCCGCGGTGACGGTATTCGTTCTCCTCCACACCCCGCCCCCTCCCGGTGCCTCTCCTGGTTTCACTCCTCCCGCCTTGTGCGGTCCTTCCTCCTCATTTGGCTTCATGTCCTGCTTCGCTTGCCATCATCCTGGCCATTTCCAGTCCCACTGCAAGTTCCCTCCTTTCTGCCGCATATGTCGCCAAGACGACCATCTTACAGTGAAATGCATCACCCCCCCCACGCCAGTGCTCAAGCAGTTTGGCCTCAGCCTGCCGGTCTATCAGTTCTTCGCCCTGGTGGGTGCGTTGGACACCATCACTCCTGTCACCACCATCCAGAACACGGTAGTCATTTCGGTGCTTTCCAAAGATTTTTCCTTGTCCATGCTCTCCGATGAGCTCAATGCATGGGGTGTGGAGGGATGGGACTGGCAGATCCAGTGGCTGTCCCCGTCCTCCTTCGGTGTTATCTTCCCTTCCAAGGACATCCTCAAGATGATTGCTTCATACACTTGCTTTACCCTTCCCCGTAACCAATTAGTGATTTCTGTTAAGGAGGATGAGGAGGGGGGCAAAATCTCTGCGGCGCTGGTGGAATCCTGGGTCCTCCTCGATGATGTTCCTCCTGTTATGCGCAGCCATGCGACCCTCATGGCTTTTGGGGAACTCGCGGGCATTCCGGTTTCTGTCGATACTTCTTCCCTCTCGCGCCCCAGCTCGGTTCGTGTGTCTACTACACAATTTTATTCTTGTAGACTCGTGTTGGGCCTCCAAGAGCAGAGTTTTGTAGAACAGTAGCAATTTTCCCTCAA